>QJNX01000037.1:71362-310255 GCA_004155925.1 Monosporascus sp. MG133
CCCGCCGGCGGTAATAGGCGCGACAGCCCTATAAGTTGTATTTATGTAGCATAGTTTTTTTTTCCATGAAAATTATATATAACAACTTAAATTAATCAGAATAACAGCATTTTACCCCAAATTGCACCAGTATCTTCTCATTTATAATACCTCCCGTTCCGTTTGGTACGGCCGATATTCCAGCTTAAAATCCGTAATCCGAAAAGTTTAAAGGATTACCTGCTTAAAGGTGATAAGGCGTTATTATCAACAATTTTCTAAACGTGCCGGTTACTTAATTACCTTAATAAGGAAATGGTAGTGATTTTCTTATGTCTTATTGGTTCAGTTTGGGACAATTAGCGGAAATTCGGACCTATGGTAAGAAAATTATTACAACCAACGCCTTAGCTCAAGCAGATACAAATAGCTGTAATAAATTAACCAGTAATAACTATGCCTTGAGGAACGAAAGGTTCTTCCTTCCGCGCCTTCCTAGAGCTCGAGCCTCAAATCGACCTGTGCTGTCTGCGCCTCAACATATAACGTACTCGCCACAAAGCCACAACTCGCCACAGATCCACAAGCCACACTAGGGTAAATTAAGCTCGAGCCACAACGAGCAGGTGCAAGAGACAAGAGACCCTGGATCTGCATGTGTCTCCTCCTAATTGGGATTTTATGAAACGCTGACATTACATACTGAAGCATATATAACTGAAGGAAGATGTATTATCAGGTTGACCTTTAAGAGGTCCTAAATAGAAATGGAGGCAGCAAAACCTCCTTATGGAGAAATTAAGCTCGAGCCACTAAACGATCCGTGCGGCCGACTGCACCACAACTCATGTTACCATGATTTCTTCGCCACTTCAAGCCACAACATAAAGCCACTCTCCTGTCTTACTGTTCAAGGCCCGTTCGTATAACGTTGGCAGGCAAGTTGGTTGCGACACAGCTTAATTGGGTTCTGAACAAAGTATTAAACACTTCTGGAATATGCCTAGCGGATCTCACATACGAAGTTATTGCCAGCATAAAAGGACCCATTATCTAGGATTATTTCGGGCGAAATACATTTCGTGCATCTATCCATACTGTCAACTCTCCTTACTCAGCTGGGATTCTCATCCAAGTCTGTGATGTAATAACCCCGATGCTCTGCCGCAATTGCATTATCTGCTCTCCTCCCGTACGGTGTGCAACAGGTCCATCGCTTGGTTCATGGTTATGGACATGTTAACTTGCCTTTCAGTGAAAAGACCTGGCGCGCAGCGTGACACCAGCATGCAGTAACCTGACCCGATTTTGAGCGCCGATCAGCAGTATGTCTCAACGGTTCTACCTTCTGGATATTGCTTGGCCTGGACAGAGGTGACGACGATAGAGAAAAGAGGATTTCGTTCTCCAAATTCATTCGAGAATGAAATCCTCTTTTCTCAGTTCAGATAGAGACTCCATCGCTTCCCCATGCATCAACCCATATACGAAACACTCGCCCACAAATGTAAAACGTCCATTCGGGACCGGTCTGATCACGTACAGTACTCCTCCGCCGAAAAATAGACAAATGTGATCCCCTCTCCTTGTTGCCAAAGGTGCTAACCCGAGACAACCACTGGATCCCAGAAAGAGCCTCCTTCCCTTATGCATCGAAGTGAAACCAACTCGGAGGTCTGTTGTCGGGGGCTCTTGCGGTAAATGACTGTAAAATGAAGGTTCGGAAATAGTCCGGTCATATTGATATTTGCGCCCAGCTCTCTCTAATTGGCGAGCTGTGCATTGTTCTAAACTCTCCCAAAATGGCGATGGGCGGGGACGAAAGATGTCTTCTTGCGGGTTTGTCAACAGTATGATGCTTGGTCTTGTTACTTTGCTGTACGCCACAAGATAGGACTCGTTATTGAGTGGGTACGTCTCGGTTTTGTCCCATGGTATGTCGATAGGTTCGTACTCATCTTCGTGTGGCGCTTTTGCCACTCTATCGACGGTGAATAGGCGGGCACCACGGATTGATAACAGAGGTTGGCCCAGATTACCCTCTTCCTTCTTCAGAACGCAGCATTTGGCGACTGAGATACCGGCAGCTTGGAAGTCTGAATACCAGGACACTGGGCTAGCATTAGTTGGCCAACTCCAGTCTGGAACCCAGCTCGGCAACTCTTCCAGGGTACTTTGGTCGGATAACTCGGCGTAGCTGAGGACAGAAATCCAACCACCATCAAGGCTTCGCGAAAGGCATTGAGCTGTATCGCAGTAAACCTTGCTAAGAGGAGCATCATAATCTGGACGTGGGAGGTCCTGGTCGCTTGTCAGGCTTAGAACCGCGTAGATCTTGTCGTGTAAGCAAGTGGCGCTTTTAGATCGGATGGTATGCAATAGCCGATCAAACTTCCAAGGACCAGCATCTGTTAGAAATGGCCTATCCGGGATTTCGGGGGACTGCCGCTGCCTGCGGAGGCGTTGTATCTCCAGTATGAACTTGGTAGCCTCTATGTTGCTCCCTTGATGGATTAAGTCACCCCGTTGCTCCAGGCCTCGACCATCAAAAGAGCAAGCCTCATGTAATGCTTCCCAGCTTGCCCGACGGCCACCGCATATTACCGTTGCTTGCTCCGCCATCACGGCTTCTTGGAAGATCCACGTGCGCTGGAACCACGCGCAACGTGCTAGAAACTCCTGAAACATTCCAAACCTCTCGATAACTGTATTAAAGAATTCATCGGGTCTGGTAGAAAGATAAGTGTTGAGATTCCTCATTTCTGGCTGTAATTGGTTTACCCAAGCGATATGATCAAACGCAGCGTCAGTAATATCGGGTTTACTAAACAAGACATCCATAGTCGGGCGTGATAGTGTCTCTCCAAGCCAAATCAGTACCTGCGAAGCACAAGAATATATCCTGGCCATCAGGGGGACTTGAGTGGCTTTTTCGGCCTTGTCGTCTTGATTAATGCATAACGCGTCCACCCACAGGATACGGGTTTCGGATGCATGCCGGAGACGCAAGAGTGCTTCGATGAGATTTCTGGTCACCTCACGGAACCCGGACTTCTCAGCTCCTTCATGCTGGCACCAGATTCGGCATTCGTGGGGAAATGGTGTCTGCTCGTTGGGTCGTCCTTTTTCTTCGGGGTAAAGCTGAGCTGAATATCCGTAAAGATTTCCGCCAGACCAGACATACGACAGTGCTTCGTAGCCTCTTCTCTGAGCGTCACCCAAGGCCGAGGTCACGAGGGTGCATCGGAGCCTTTGGTCGCGATGGGAATTATGGCCCGCTATGCCTGGATGGAGAATCATTAGTCGAATCTCGTCGGACTTAAGGCGAGTGTATTCGTAAGTCTTTTCTGCCGCCGGACCAAAGTCGTCCATCTCCCAAGTAGCTCCCACTCCGTATTATCCACCTTCTCCTTCGCTAAAGGAGCGAGAATCACAAAGAAAATGAGAGAGAAAGGGAATGTCTCGATGCCGAAGCTTCCTTGTGGGCCGTTGCCTTTGCCTTGGGGAAGCGGTGTTCGTTCTGCTTGAAGCTAAATGCCGTTCTTGTTAAAAATATAAAGAAATAAGGACACAAAACAGTGTTAAACTGCAATGCCATCGAACGCGGGGTCTGAGCTGTACTGTAAGCTAGTGCGTATGCGCAGTATCTTAAGCCCTAAAAAGCAAAAAACTGGTCACACGCAGATGCCACCAGCGCCTGTAGTCACCCGCCCATAAAACTCAATGCGCGGCACTCACGCCTCGTTCTTTTCTTTCTTCCTTTCCCTTCAGACACCTGCAAGGACGCGTACAACTGCCCTATGATCCCAGGGCCATTAGGCGATACCTACCCAGGGCTTCATCACCTACCTGGTATATAAAGATGTATGCTAGGCTTCACAAGACAGTACTTGCCAGCCTCGTTCTTTATTCTTTCAGAAGATAAGTGCTTGTTGTGTCAGGTTCTTTCTTTCACAAGGCAAGTGCCTTGCAGCGTTCTTTCACAAGATAAGTGACTGTGTCTAGCCCTTTCCCAAGATAAGTGCTCTGCTTGTCAGGCTCGTTCCGAAAGGCGTTGGCGGACCCCGTAGGGGACCGGTCTCCTGTGGTCCGTTCCCGGCCAGACCGGGATCAGTACGGGTTTAGACCAGTCTTGTAGCGCGGTGTGGCCAGTACAGAAATGGACCAGTACGGCTTGGGGTCAGGACCAGTATGGGAACGAAACCAGTACGGGATCTGAACCAGTACAGATCTGAACCAGTACGGGATCTAAACTAGTACAGACCAAATTACTTCGACCAGTACAGCTCCGCTACCAGTACGGCTTGTGAATCTGTACCAGTACACATTTGAACCAGTAGAGCATGGGATTAGATAATTCTGATCCCAGTACGGTTTGGGCTACGTACTAGTACGGACTTAAACCAGTCCGGTTTGTGGTCCCGTACTAGTACGGACTTAAACCGGTACCAAATCTAATCAGTACGAATTTCAACCAGTATTTTTCGTTGTGGGCCGATGGTCGTATGCTTTTACAGATGTACGAAATCGGATATGGTGGGGCGCGAGGTGCGGGGCAGTGGCATAATGGGTGCATTACAAAATTGGCCGCGTAATATCCAAACCTGGCCGTTTATAATGCCAGTATATATATTATATTCTAAGGTATTAAACTTATGTAAGTTTTTAGAGCTTAGAACAAACATATTTTTCTTTTTTATTTTGCTAGCTCTTATTAGGAAAGTTTTGGGCATAGATGTATCCCCTAGAGAAACCGTTAATTTCGAGCTCCGGTTGGGAACAGCCACAGTTATCGGCTCTTTAAAGTTCGAACCCGATTACTGTCTTAATAATCCAATTACGTCCCAAACTACTGCTAACCAGAACCTAATTATTACGATTATTTTAACTAGTATAAATAATTTCGAAACGGTTAAAATTATTTTAAAAATTATAATTTAAACTGTATTTATTACTGTTACCGATTTAATTACCTTATAACCTACTTTACTCGGTACTGCTACTACTGTCGGTTTTTTCAGTACTGCCGGTTCTCTCAGTACTACCGGTTCTCTCGGTACCCTTATCGGCGGGGTACCGACTAACAGCACAATTAGCAGCATCTCCTTTCGTTCTCCGCCAGTTCCAACGTTTGGACCGATTATTTCAGGTGGAAATTTTTTTACTTAAAAAGTCTGGTACTCCATTCCGATAACGGTCATTATGCTAGGTTTCTCGTACTTCTAAATAGTTAATTCCAAATTAGTCCCTACTTACTAATCTCTCGTCGACCGTTTTACGATTGCTTTTTCTCCTGAAAGGTAATAAACTTATGTTATGCCAGGCCTCTTAATTAGGCTTAAAGCATTAGCCGTAATGGCGTCGGCTTTACCAACATCCCTAAGGAATAAAACGTCTGATCCTTAGTTAAACCTTTATGCATATTAATAATGGTACCTATATTACTTATTGCATAAAAGCAACTGGCCCCCGGTACGTATAATACGGGTACCGCCATAACGCATAAAATCTGGATTAAAGCAAATTTATTTACGGATAATAATAAACGTTTAAAGATTTTATTCGTTTTAAAAATAAAACGGCAATATTTATCGTAAATCCGTTCGGTTTAGGCGAAAAAGCGTATAACGTCCAAGGATTAAATAATGCTGCGGAACGGATATTGGTTAAAAAGCCGCGTACTTAACAGGGATCTGTTTGTAGCTGCCTGGTGGCCATTTTCGGCTTCCCAGTGGCCCTATTTTAGGCCCTAATAATCTTTATATAATATGATTGGCCTACTTTAATAAAGGCTTAAAGGAACCCTAGTTAAATAAGCTTAATTCAACCACCTTCATGGTCTTAAGATAACTGGCCCCGTGTAGGTCTACCGCACCTTGAAAAATTAAAACCTTACCAGCCTTAACAAAATTAAAATTAGAAACTATCATAATAGCGCCAATACGACAAAATAATACGGATCGCCGACGTATAAAAAACGAATGTCGTAAAAAGCTGTCGGAGCATATCTATAAGAAATACGATTTCCCGTACCATAACTCTGTTAACCTTTTAAAGACCAAAGGTTAGGTATTAAAATAAAGCCCTTTAAAGTCCGCCTTAACCTTCATAACCATAACCCCTATTATTAGAAAACCTTACCAAGTAATAAAAAGTTTTTCTCCAAATTATCCGCTAAAAACCTAAGCGATTATTTTATTAGCACATACCGATAGCTATATAAGGAAATCGGAAAAACTTTTAAAGCCGTACTTCCGAATACGCAATACCAGATACTGGACTTTATCATACCAATATATCAAGTTATATATCCTAAATTTACAGGCTAATATCGCCGTAATTATTTACCCCGGGACTTAATTTTAATATTATAATCGACCAATTTAAAAAAAAAATAAGAACTTTTTTTAATAAATTTACAAAACAATAAATAGGGCAAATATAAAATCAAAATGCAAACGATTCGTAAAAAAGGAAAACCGGCAGTTACGGAACGATAAATAATATTTCGAAAACCAAATACGGAATTATATAATTACGGCGGATTATTTTAAAAATATTATTAAAAAGTACTTTTTTAAGTTTGATAAAACGTTATCGGCTTTAAAAAGCTTAAAAAAAGTATATCTTTAAATAAAGGAAACGGTTAACTATAAGCTTATTTAAGGTATTAACTAAAATGGAAAATTTAATATCCTATTTACTGCAAATCCTTATCCCAAATTATTATATAACTAACCATTATTTACGTTTTTTTTGTTTTATATATATATCCGACGTAAAATCCTTTTTCCAGGTTATAAATTATACGTTTTATCTTTTTCAAAATAAATTCCGTAATTTTACTATCGATATCGTATCCTTTAAAAATAATCCCCTTTTTTTCCTTTATATTTTAATAAAAGTAAAATAATAATTTATTAACTTTTTTCCGAACCCTAACCTATTTTAAAAAATCGAAATCGCAAAAAAGCTATTTAATATTATACAACCTTATTATTCCCTTTTACGACCTTTAATTCCAGGTATAATTTAACCGTATACCCCCAATTTTTATCGTATCGGGACAAAGTATACGGAACGTTCGTATTCCGGATATACGTCTTTTTTTGGCAGGGGATCCGGAATCGCGTTTTTTATTACAACCGTTTCGCGTATTCGATTCTGGTTTCCGATTATTACGTTTACGTTTCTTCCCAAAAAAACTAAAGGTTTTAATAAGCGGGCAGTTTTCGGGCTTATAATTTGTAATATTTTTCGTTAAATCGATAATCTTTTACGGCGTTTTCGGATTAATATTAATTTGATTATTTACATCCTTTTTTTTAATATATTCGTTACTTCCGGAAAAGTTACGTATCGGCGACGGAAAACTTTACCCCCCGAAAATCTATAAAACGGGCCGGGGTATTAAGGTAACGTTAAAGGTTTCGATTTGGGAATTTTTTATAAATATATTAAATCGTACTTTAATTAATTTTTGAATTATTTTTTAAAATTTGCTAATTAGCTAAATATAAAAATTGATATATAACAAACGTTATTAACAAATAATAAGATAAGTTAATTTATTGCCGTAGAAAATTTAATAAAACTTATTTTATAATTAATTAAATTTTGATATAACTTTTTTTTTAACCCTTACCGAATATCCTTTATGCTTATTTTTTCCTTATCGGCCGTTAGGAAAAGTTTATCGATAAAGGGGGTATAATGTTAAATATCAAATATTATTAAGCGGTTAATAAGTAAAGATATATAACGGTAAATATTTCATATAGGACGTTAATATACGTATAGGAACTTTAATATTACTTTCGCACATATCAAACGGGGAAAAAAGAAATTTTAATTCTAATATACCTCCGTTTTTATTAAAGGATTTACGAAACTTAATTATTAAATCAGTTGCAATAAGTCCATCAGCACGCCGGGAAAAATTAATAATAATTAAATTAAAAATTTAAAATTCGTTATAAACGTTTTTAACGTTTATTTTTAGTAACTTTATAAGCTTATTTACCGTAACGGGATTACGAATATTAAGGTTATTAATAATTAAATTTAAAATGTAAATTCCCGTTAAATTGCCTATTTTTTAAATTATATTAAAATTACAGCTAATTAATACTTTGCTTTTAAGGAAGTAATCGAACTTAAAATGGTTTAAAGGATATTTGTTAAAATAGTATAGCTGCTCCATAGCAATTTCCAAAAAGTTTAAAATCTAGATTCAAAAAGATATATTTAAAAAGAGGCGAAAATACTTAAAGTAATGGATAAAGAAAGGAAAAAGGGTTACGAAAGGCGGAAAGCAGAAAAGCAAATTATTTAAATAATTTAATACATAACTTCTCCGAGTTATATGGATCCCGTAAGCGATTAAAGCAATTTACGATTCTAAGCAGCTTTAAAATAACTTTAACATTAATTACCTTTACCCCCGTTTTTCGTTCCCTTTTTTATTATTATCACCTTTTTCGTCCCCGAGATAACCTTTTTAACGCCTAATACTTTGCCTAGCTAAACCTAATGCCCTAGCGTAATTAATACGAAAATTAAGGGGCGGATTACGTTCCGGGGTTCGGTACTGCAAAAATAATAAATATAAATTACGAAGCTAATTCCGGAATAAAGGAAGGAAACGATGATATCCAAAAACAAATCCATTAATGCTAACTTTCTTATCTTTTTCTTCAGCCTATCCTTATTACTTTTTCCCAGTAACCTTCCTTACTTTTGCTATATAACCGTACGCCCCCGTTATTTGTCCGCCAATTAGGTGCAGATTACCTTCCGATAAAATAACCGTGTTATTATTACAAGGTATTAATTGGTTTAGCTTTCCAGGATTTATATTATAGGAAACTATAAGATAACGGCTAAGCATAAAATTTATTTTATTAAGTTTTAAAATAACATAAATCCAATAAGGATATAAGTAACGTAAGTTAATATCAAACTGCCGTTAAAAGGATTTACGTTATATAAATTTTTTTTTAAGATTATAAAAAAATATTATTAACGTAACAAATACGTTATCTTTATAATCCCTGCCGTAATATCCGGTTCGGTTTAAAAGTTAAATAACTTAATAAAACAAAGGAATATTATTTTAACTATGGATAACCTTAAGTATTATATTATAAACGATGGTTTAAAACTGCCTTACCCTTAAGCCCCGGATTATACGCAGAATTTATTAAATATATCGCCTTTATAACGCCACCGTCGCCAATAAATTCGGTTATTATTTACCTTACATAATATGTAAAATTTAAAACAATTAAACAGATTAGCAAAACAGGTATAATTACCTTTAAATAATCCTGCATTATATAAGGAATTTTTAAACGTTTCCTTTTAAAAAATATACATAAAATACCTTACCTACTCCTTATTAATACATAATCCGTAAAATACTATCAGCCAGCTTAAAAACGCCTAAAAAAAAGCGTGCCGAATAAACTTAACGTCGGTCAAGCCAAGTCGCATCTTAACCGAGGCCTCCCGGACGAACTAATATTATAAAGCATAAAGCAAATTCGCAAAATTACTTAAATATCTTTACTTCTAATCCTCATAAACCCCTTTTCGTAATTTACAAACTTCAATTATTATTTCTTATTTTAATAAGTTCGATTATTACAAATATACCTAAACTTAAACCTAAACTATATTAATTAATAATATAAAAGTTTATTACCATATTGGCCCTTATAAAGAAAATCGTTTAACAATTATTCGCTAACGAAAATTAACTTACAGCATCGATTATCTTATCTTAAAAACCAAGGCTAATATAAACGAAAAAAAAAGAATTTCCCTAAATCCTAATAATACATTACTTTTAAATTTCGCTATCTATTTATAAATAATAACTTATAGTCGCAGATAAACGTTACCGTATCGGAAGCGAACCAACACGATAACATTCGGTATTAGGCCTACTAGACCCCGGGCAACTTAAACCCACGGTTTATAATCGGATCGGACTTAAATCTAGAATTAAACAATACGCGGATATTATTTTAATAGCCCTTACCAGTACAATCGAAGCTATTAAGCAGGTTACCTATAAAAATTTTTTTTTATAATATTATCTTTTTGCACCCCATTAAAAAGATAATAAAGTATTTATGAAATATTATATCGAAATACCGGCTTAACTTATAGAAAAGTTTTTAAAAATCTTTTTTATAATTAAAACTTTATCCGAAACCTTTAGATTTAATTAAGTTATAAAATATTCGGAGTTTGTTATAATAATAAACCAGGGATTTAAAAAGTTAAAAATAAAAATAGAAAAGCCGGAAACGGGCCGGAATATTATAACGATTATAAAATTAAATAATTTTTAAATTTTGCTTTATTTTACCGCCTTTTTTTTCGTAAAAAAATTAAACAGTTTTATTTTAGGAAAATTAAATATATTTATTTTTTATTATTTAATCTTATAAAATTCTAATATTATATATTAAAATATTTGTAACCGAAAAATATATTATCAAGTTAACCTTTAAAAGCTTTTAACGGGTAAAAAAAAGGTAACGATACCTTTTTAAATATTAGAAAATATAGCTATAAATCGAAAAAAATGGTAATAGGTACGGTTAAATATAATTCCCGCAAATAATTAATTTAATTAAGTTAAAACTTAACTATTCAGTTACTAGGTATTAAATTTAATATTCCCGGGAAAAGTTATTAAACTTATGCGGAATTTCCAAAATAAGGTATAACAAAACGTTAACGCCATATTATAAAAATGTTCTGTAATAAATATTATCCGGTTATGCATTAAGGTTAACTAGTTAACTTAATCCATAAGTAAATAATAATAAATAAATTAGAAAAGAATTTATCGCTATAACCTAAAAGTAACCTAGCATTTTCCAGGGCGATCTGTTAAGGAGGTTTTACATTCACTTTTAAAAAAAGGGATCCAGGTTATATAAGGTACAAATCACGATATCGTAAATACTTCCAGAAATCGTAAAAAAATCGCCACGCGCATTCCGACACCGAAAAATAAGAATATAAATTAATATAGACTTTTACGACCTTTTATTATTAAAATTATAAAAAAAAGAAAAAAAAATAAGGGCGACGCGTAATATTATGTGTATTCCTTAAAGGCCGGTAAATCTTATGGAATAAGGTTTTTATATAGCTTCGAGAACTATAACGGCCCCGAATCCGAAAACCTAATTATTACGACCTTCCCCGAAATCCAACCGAGGGCAATTTTTGTAACTATTGACGGTATCGATAACGACGTAAAAGACGAAATGGGGTAAGTGGAAGGCCGGTAATCGGTCGGAAGCCATAGTATATTATATTTGTTCCAAATAATCCAGGATCTATCGCAGTTAAAGGCGTAGCCATAATATTGTATTTTTTAAGTTTAATCCGGATATAAAGTTCGAAGTAATAATTAGATTTTTTTTGTTTTAAAAGTTAAATTAATACGGCCGATATTAATATTTAAATATAAACCGGTATTTTCGAATGATATAATTCGTATTAAAATGTTAAGTTCGAACGTTTACTAAAAAAATCCCGTTGTTATATTCCAAATTTTGATGGTGTTATTATTTAAACCCGACGTTAATAATTTGAAATTGTAAAAGAATGTAACCGACAAAACCAAATTATTATGGCCTTCGATCGTTTATTGAAAAGATTTTATTGCCGTATCCCAAATCTTAATAGTTTTATTACCTAAGCCCGACGCCAATAATTTAAAGTCGTAAAAGAATATAACCGAAAAAATTAAATTGCTATGGCTTTCGAACGTTTATTAAAGGGATCCTGTTGCCGTATTTTAAATCTTAATAATGTTATTATCTAAATCCGACGTTAATAATATGAAATCGTAAAAGAATGCGACCGACCAAACCCAACCGTTATGGTTTTCGAGCGTTTATTAAAAGGATCCCGTTGCCGTATTTTAAATCTTAATAGTGTTATTACCTGAGCCCGACGCTAATAGCATGGAGTCGTAAGAGAATGCGACCGACCAAACCAAATTATTATGGCCCTTAAGCGTTTGTTAAAAGGATCCCGTTACCGCATCCTAAATCTTAATAGTGTTATTATCTGAATCCGATATTAATAACTTGGAATCGTAAAAGAATGCGACCGATAAGACGAAATTATTATAGCGCTCGAGCGTTTATTAAAGGGATCCTATTGCCGTATCCTAAATCTTAATGGTTTTATTACCTAAGCCCGACGCCAATAGCTTGGAGTCGTAAGAGAATGCGACCGACAAGACGAAATTATTATTGCCCTCGAGCGTTTATTCAAGGGATCCCGTTGCCGCATCCCAAATCTTGATGGTTTTATTATCTGAGCCCGATGCCAATAGCTTGGAGTCGTGAGAGAATACGACCGACCAGACCTTATCGCTATGGCCCTTAAGCGTTTGTTGAAGGGATCCCGTTGCCGCATCCCAAATCTTGATGGTATTATTACTTGAGCCTGACGCCAATAGTTTGGAGTCGTGAGAGAATGCGACCGAGCTGACTGTATCGTTATGGCCTTCGAGCGTTTGTTGAAGGGATCCCGTTGCCGCATCCCAAATCTTGATGGTCTTATCACCTGAGCCTGAGCCCGACGCCAATAGCTTGGAATCGTGAGAGAATGCAACCGACCAGACCCAACCGTTATGGCCCTCGAGCGTTTGTAAGCAAGAACTCCAGGCGCTTGCTATTACAAGCTTGGGCTTTATCCATTTCGGCTTTTCATCCTTGAAAATCTTACGTATTAAGTAATGGACCGGATTAAATATAAGAGCTGATACGTATACCTGAAATGGAACATTTTTAATTACCTATTTATTTTAAAAAATAAATCGGCGTAAGTTATAGATAAGATTTAATAATTCGTAATCGGATAATTAGTTTTATATTAGTTAATTTTATTTTTATTATAACGTTAAAATAAAAACTGACTTTTAGCAAGCTTTTTAATTTCGTTATCGAAAAAATAACGTTTTTTATATGTTAAATAAAACCCAAAACTTCGAGCTAGTAAAAGAACTTTTTTCGAAAAAACTGGCTTATAATTTTAACCTTAGGACGGTTACGGTTGTAGGTATTGCAGAAATGGCCGATCTAATAGATGCAGAAGTACCGTATGGCCGCTAACGGATTACCGGATGGTATCTTAATTTTGCCGATTAAAAGTCCAAAATAGAGTAAACCGTAAATATTCTGCCGTAAGGTTTTGGACATAGCCTATAGAAAGCGCTTTATTATTCGGCTATATTCTTATTTACGTTTATCGGGAAAGAATTTAGCAACGCCGTTAAAATAGTCCTTGGCCGACTGGTATATAAAACGGATCGTTTTTTCTTAAAGGATCATATACGAACTGCAGAATTTTATTAATTCGCTAATATTTTCCATACTTTCGTTCGGAAACTCCATAATGGGAATAAGCTTTTCGAAAGTAAGCGGGCGGTAAGCGACGGCGGTAACGCAAAAAATCTATTTACAAAATTTGCTACTGCTGCTTTTTCAGTTTTCGATTAACTGTATTATCTTATCGTAAAAAGGTTACAGCCTGGGCGGGAACTTATTAAGTTAAATCAAAATCTCCCGGCGTAAAAATTTTGTTAATCTTTAATATACCAAGGCGACCCAAAAAAAAGTTGATTCGGTTTTTTTTACGAACCTCTATTCGACCGTCCTCCGGAATACTTTATTATATTACTTCTTTTTTACTAAAATTTCGACCTTGCGTTTAATAAATAAAAAAACCGCTTAAAAAACATATTTATGGTTTAACTTCAGGTTAAACTTTAGTAATTAGCCGTTTGGTCTGAAAGTTTCCTTAAATATTTAATTAAGGCGATCTGATATAAGCCATTTTGCCTTAAACTAAAAGTCGGCCGCGTCGTTAATAATTTATTCCACAAATTTATTCGAATTTTCGTTACATTCGTCCAGTACGTTTATTAAAAGATAAATCGTTTCGAAACCGGCATTTTTTAATATTATAAAAAGCATCGTTTTCAAAATAAAAAATTTATTCGGGTTTAACTTAAATAAGGCCTTACGCTTATCCTTGGCTACAAAGCGGTATTCGGCCGGGATGTAACGGCTTAAGGTACGGTTTTCACTTAAAAACTTTCAAATAAAACCTTAAAGTACCAATACGCCGTTATTAAAATACAGCTCCGTATTTTGACAAAAAAAGAACGTACAGAATTCGTAAGGTTTTAAACGATCTATTATCCCGTTAACGAGGCCGATCATCAGTATCGTCTTTCCCTTGCCGGGATCGCCTTTTATCCATAAAAGTCGAATATCTTTGTTATCCTGCCAATCCTTTAATTGGGAATCCTCAAGGATCCAGGAAAAGCAATCTTCCAGAAAGCCGCCTTTGTCGCTCTTGATACGGCACATGTCGGTACGGGGGTCGCTTTCGACGAGGTCTCCCAAGAACTCTTCCCACAGATCGTCTGGAACTAACGCATCAAATCAGCTACGGACAATACCGTATGCCAGGTCATATCTGGTAGAGAGGCTAAAGGTTTCAACAAGCTCACGTACACGTAGAGTCAGATGCCTCAGCAACCTCTTCGCAGCCACGGTGCTTCTTGTGTCTGTCATCCATGTTTGAAGCAGGATCTTTAACGCCGAGTCTGCGCTTCTTAGTTCTCGGCGGAATCTCAGTCAAGAGCGCCTTGGCATAGGCAGCAGCCATGGCCGCAGCGTACGGTTGCCATTCCTTATTTTTATGTTCATCCCCATAGTCACAAACGCCTCGAATAACGCCGACGGGAATGCGGTTCATAGTCCCAACTGCCTCCATCTCCAAACCGATAACGCCGTATTTATCTTTTAACTCATTCCGTTTTTAAGCATTCTTTATCAGTTTTTCTCCCGATCCTATCGGTCCGTACCATATTCAAATACGCATATCGTCCGGTCGCCTCTTCCGTTCTTTTAGTCGCTCGGTCCCGTTATTGTCGATTAGGTAAAACTTATTTCGGTTTTGCCCGGGGTCGATAAATATGCCATTGAAATGTTTTTTGTATTTGATTACTTCGTAATACGGTAAGAACGCTTCCGCATTATCTGGTACTTTAAATTTGATGCTGCCGATCGCCGATCGGACAGCAATTTCTATGTTGGCCAATACGTGTCCGAAATACAGCAATTGAAACCCGTCCTTTACGGTTTCCTTACCCAAATCGTAAACTATAAGGCCCGCATTTTTACCCGTAAGGAAACCGACAAAAACGTCACCTAAACGAATATCGCGCGGTGGATTTTGCGTAAAATTGGGGAGGCCGGCGGCGACGCCAACTAATAGGCCGAACCAAAAGTTAGAAAAGAACTTTTTAACCTGGCTGGCGAAGGCGGTAACGGAACCCGTACCGTATTTTTGACCTGCCGGAAAGGTTACAATTATGACATAATATCCATATATTTCACCAGCTTGGAATACGTAATTATTTTCGCGACCTATAAGAAATTTGCCTTAATACCTTTTATTTAATATATATAATGCAGCTTATACCTCGATCTTAAATAGCGCGAACCATACGATAATATAAAACTCGGGATCTAATTCGGCTATCGCGCGTAAGTTAACCAGGCGTTATTATAAAAATAGGCTTTGAAAGTAAAAAAATAAAATAATATCAAAATAACAACTTCTGGACCATAAAAAAAGTGCGGAAAGCGGTCATTATCGATAAATTATAAGGCCTGGTTTCGTAACGGTCGTTATATAACTAAAAAACCTCCGCCGTATATCGAAATTAATTAGATAACATAACGTACATAACGCTATTAGTTCGGTAAAGAATCATATCGCGCGTAAAGCAACCCATGAAAAGCGTATCGCCATATCCTTTAATAGCGACGCGAAATTTGACGCGAGATGTTCCGTTACGCGTTTTACGCCATTAACTACTGTCCTGCTCAGGGCGGTATCTATGGGCTAACGGGAAGGACCTGCTGGGTCTGGCTTCAAGATACCACCACGGCCCACTTTATAAGGCAGACAAAGTCGGCTAGGGCATTTCAGTCCGGCCCTTAGACTAGAAGTTGCGTTACCCCACGAGATATTCCAGTTCCAGCAAATCCCCGTACGTCTCAAAAGTTGAAATAAAGTTGAACTTGCTAAGCACGGGCGGAAATAACCCTGGCCTATTACCCCAGACGGGCCATGCCGCCGTAAAATACGACTTTTCTTATCGGTCCTTTCCAACTATCTGTTTCGCGAAAACATTATCGTCTTCTGCCATGGCAAACCTTAATATTATTAAATAATATCCTATCGGGAAAAACTTCGATATTTTCCGCGTTTCGTTCGACTTAATCTATAACGACCATAATTTTTCGTATTTACCTAACGCATTAAATTAACTTATCCGAAACAGTAAAATAAATTATAGATTTAAATCCCGTTTCCCTTATATTATATGCTAACCGATATATAAATATTTAAAACATTACGGTCGATTTTTTTTCTACTTTCCGAAATTTTACTACCGTTTGCCTTTTATAATTAAAAATAAAATATCGTATTTTTCGTAATAATTTTTTAAAACTTATTTTTAATATAACTTTTAACAATTTCGATTTCGACCGTATTAAGTTTTTCTTACGTATAACCTTTACCGACAATTTAAATAATACAATTATCTAGAATTATATTTATAACGTTATTTCCGAATCTATACTGCCTTTAAAGCCGGTAACTTTTTCCTTTTAATAAATCCCATAACTGCATATTACGAATAATTTCGCGAACTTATCCGAATACCGCCAAAATATAAATAAAATCCTTAAGTCGGAATTTAATTTATTATATATCGGGCTTTTTCGATTCCGCGAAATATTTTTTAAAAACGTAACGGATTTAAAAACGGCGTCCGAAACCGTTTTTAAAAAATACTTAATAAGAAACGATCCACTTTTTAAAAAAGGATAACGCGGATAACTATAGAACGCAAATCAAAATAACGTCCTAAGCTAGTTTGCGGACTTAAGCGATAAGCTGTCAAAACTTGCAAAAAACTGCTATTCGTCGACACCGACATATCGACGAAAACCGCTGGCACAACCTAACAAACCGATTTAAGGCTTTACCGGAAAGCGTAAGGTAAATATCGGCTTCGTAATTAACCCCTAAACTGGAAAAAACTCTTATTGTTAATAATCGCAAATCCTAATACCCGGAAAATTAAAAAATAACCTATTTACGAATACGGTTTCGAAAACATAATTCGATTTTAAACGATATACGCGTAAAGTTCTTACCGCCGAAAATATTCGGCGCTTTATTTTAGGCTTTACTATTTATAAATCTTTTATAAAAATATAAAAATTTAACCGTTTTAGTAAAATCGTTTCCGAACAATTCGATATTAACAAAAATAAGTTATAATTCGTATTTACGTTATTCGGGTTCCTTTAGATAAATAAGGAAAAGCTTAATTTCGACTTTATAGTTATTACGGACGGCAACCGGTAATATATCGAAATTAAACGCGAAAAATAAACAAAATAATTTATTATTAATAATAAAATAAAACGAACGCTTTATATTACTAATCGAATAATTACTTACTAAAAAGCTTATCGTAAAAATAACCTACAAATCCCACTTATAATCAAAAACTTTTAGCAATATACAAAACGTAAGGAAAAAGGTAAATTACTTTATCAAACAACTGCTAAAAGCGTAATTAACGTAGCCCGGTACTATTACCACAATACGGTTTATATTTACAGCAAGGTCGACGACGTTCGAAATAACATCCAAAAAAACTTGAATATTGCGAAAATTACGAATTACCGGCCGGGACGATTAGTATTTTCGTTAAACGCAAATATAAATAATTCGCTACGGAAAAGGTAAAGTAATAACGCCGGTATAAAACGGTTCTTTAACCAAACTAATACCACTCTGTTACCGACCAAACGATTTTATTCTACCTTTCTTATTAAGGTAAATTTATTACTAAATCCGATATATAAACGTATTATTTTTTGCGATTACGAAACGCCTATTTATAAAGCAAACTCCCGATCGGCCTTATTTTCCGCCTTAAAGGGCTATATTAAAGGCCATAAATCCCTATATAAAACGGGTTTTTTTCATAAAAATATCTTTATTAACAATTTTATAATTAATAAAAACAAAAACAATTTTTCTTAACTTTCGTTTTTAATCGACCTCGACTTTACCATTAAAAAAAAACAAAATAACGTATCGGAAACAAAAGGGAAAACTAAAACAAAAATTTTCATAACCATTAAGGCGCTTTTAAACGAATAATATTCCTTTATGTACGATCTCGAATTATTTTTTTAAATCCTGTTTTAAATATACATATATTACAACGGGCTAAACGAAAACAAGGTAATACGGCGGTTTAACAAATGGAATTATGCTTATACGGATAAATTCGCAAAATTAAAAAGAAGTTAAATATTATATAAACGTAACTTTATTAAAATCATAAAAAAATACTTTACTTTTTATTACCAATTATTAATACCTTAGGTTAATAGGTTACAGAAAGCGGTTTTTCCGAATAAGGGAAAAAAAAAATACTTTATATTGGGATAACGGACATCTTTCGCGAAATACGGAATAACCCCTAAATATAAATAATATTATTAAATAATCAATTTATCGGTATTATACCTTATCGTCCAACTAATAAATAACCATAATTTGTTAAAAAAATATAATTAACCCGATATAATTTTTAACCCTATTTAAATCCGTATTTCGTTTATCCGGCAGCATTATATTTAACGAACCGAATTATCTTATATATGCTTATACGGAATTAATATATCGTAAAATTTAAAAATTATTACCATATTCGTAAATATCTTTTTTTTATTTTTACCGCTTGTTACAATTTATTCGTAAATTAAGCGGTTAAAACGTCTTAATTTAAATAAAACCATAATCGGAAATACAAAATTTATTCGTAACGCTATATTACGACTTAATCCAACATTTAACGACTTATAATAACAATATCTATTCCCGCCTTCCGGCTAGGAAACTAACTTAGGAATATTTTCTTCCGACTTTATTTATAAGAACAGCTAATAAGTAACGGAACAATTTAATCTAACGTACTCTTTATTAAAAACGCAGCCGGGGGATTTTATAACTTTGCAATATTAAAAAAACGGATATATCACCCTTTCCGAAAACACGTTACATAAAGATAACAACAACATAATATATATTTACGGTACTTTATCCCCTTTTAAAAACGATCGCCTTTTTTCTATCTACCGTATTTAAAACGCCGAAAATACAAAAAGAAACAAAAAAAATATACTTTTAGCTTCCCGGTTTTTTAATAATAGTAAATATTACCAAATTAATAATGGGTCAATTTTTACGGTACGCCAGCAAACCTATTACAAAGCACCGATAAACGCCTAAAAAGCCGATTTATAATATCAAAACGATTTGCGCTTTCCTACGGACATTCGCAATAATTACATTATTTACTGGGTTTAGAAATAGCCGACTATCCTTACTAACGCGGTTCCCTAAGGCCGGATAAAAGTTTATACGAATTATATGGATATTTAAATTCTATCGGACATTTAAAACGGAAAGGTTTTATATACAAATGGTCAGGATTTGAATTTTAACGGGATTAAGGAACAAATACTTGCAAATCAGGTATTATAAATCGGCACTTATTATAATAATAACTTTTCTTCTTTTAGCTGGAAACAGGCCCCTTTAATTTATGAAATATTGCACTTATTAAAAAATAGGTACACAGTTTTTAAAAAGCTATATTATTAACTAAAAGCTAAAAAACGTTAATCCCATTTATAATACGAAAGATTTATTAATATATTCTAAGGCTCCCGGAACAAAAAGAAGTTTCTTCCTGTGGTTCCTTATAGCTTCAGAGGTTTAATTCTTTATACGAAACGACGCCAAACGGAAGCCCCTTTTTCTCGTTAAGATATATATCATCCTCGTTATAACAGTCCTCTAAGGTTGTTGTTGTTGTTGTAGTATTTAACGCCGGGGGGACTGCCGTAACGCGGCTATCCCAGAGCCTCCCTTAGGGCATATTGGGCGTGCTAGGCTAGGTAATTTTACTCTATATACAGAAAC
Source organism: Monosporascus sp. MG133 (assembly GCA_004155925.1). Classification (NCBI taxonomy): domain Eukaryota; kingdom Fungi; phylum Ascomycota; class Sordariomycetes; order Xylariales; genus Monosporascus; species Monosporascus sp. MG133. The sequence continues at coordinate 91,484 of QJNX01000037.1, forward strand.
CTATCTAGCAAATCTTGTTCTAGGACGTGTCGCCTTCGACAGGCGGTTCTAAATGTATTTCCCTCGCGGCCCATCGGAGGGAAGTGTCGTTATACTGGTTGAAAGTGATTTCACCCCTAACCTTCAGGTTAATGTTCCAGGTTTCGAACCGAAACCGTAGTGATAGGGCCCGGTTGGGCCTTTAGTTTTCGTGCCTAAATACGGTATTAATAGTAATATAAGAAAATAGATTCCTTATTTCTGCCCCTTCCCCTTTCCCCTTTTCTGCTGCCGTTAAATATTGCTTTGCGTTATCGTGTGCAGATGGTACTGTAAAATTCGGTAACCCTAATAAATTCGCGGAAAACCGTAGGATTCCTCATTATCTTTCGTAGGTAATTGCGCGCCCTTTGCCCGTATGGTCTTTTGGGCGGTAGTTCCGGCCAAATCCTGAACGCCCTGGTCGTTTTTCCACAGTGTACTAAGTGCTCCGGATCTTTCTCACTGCCGCAAGAGCAGTTTAATTCCGCGTCGTCGTGCTTGAACTTCCGGTGGTACCACGCGAAATTGCCGTACCCCGTTCGAATTGCCAGGAAGTAATGTAACTTTGGTCTAGTCATTACTTCTAGCTCCTCCGGGCAACGTATGTAATAATCTAGCTTCCATTCGTTGTAACGTTTTGATAGTTTCGTTTTGGCGTTATCCCACCATTTTACTCTAAAGGCTGCCATTCGTTGCCTAGCTATCGATTTAACCCCGTAGATGGTAGTCGTGCAGTCTTCGTCCACCTCGTGTAGTTTCGAGCCGGCCTTAGCCAATTCGTCCGCTAATTCGTTTCCGGGGACGCCGCAATGCCCAGGGCACCATTTTACTCGGATTTCGCGCGTTTCAGTCCTCTAAGGTGATACCTCGGCCGTATGTGTTAAATAAATGTAGAACCCGGCTTGGATTCATTTACCGCACCTGGGTTATACTGGCTACGAAATCCTTCCGACGGTAATCTTTTAAAAACCAGTTTCCATTCTCTTGGAGATAAATTGTCACCCAAGGGTTTCGTAGCTCGAAGCGGGGAGGGCCAGATGTAGTTAGCGCTGAACTTGTACCTGCCTGTCGTTCCTCTTCATATCTTGCACTTTCCGTTACTAGTGCTTGCTGGGCTTGCAGTTAATTCTGTTCGGGTTGTTGCTCTAGAGAAGTTGCGGCTATCAGCGCTTGCTGCTCTAGAGAAGCTGCAGGTATCAGTGCTTGCTGAACTTGCAGTTGACTCTGTTCGGGTTGTTGCTCTAGAGATGTTGCAGGTATTAGTGCTTGCTGAATTTCCTCTTGGCTCTGTTCGGATTGTTGCTCTAGAGAAGTTGCAGGTATCAGTGCTTGCTGAACTTGCAATTGACTCTGTTCAGGTTGTTGCTCTAGAGAAGTTGCGGTTATCAGTGTTTGCTGAGCTTGCTGTCTTTTTCGCTTGAGTGGGTTCTCCAGAGGCCTCGCCCCCGCGACTGCCGTGTCCTGTCGTCGATATAGCTGTAGTCTGTTTTCTTCAGGCATTTTTCCTTGATGCCTTTGCCGTGGCTCTACAGAAACCGCTGCGTCCCTCATCTCCTGGTCCACAGGGGCGAGAGCCTCCCCCTCTAGGCCGTCCATAACATCATCCCCATCATTGATGTCCTGGTCGTTCTGGTCATGCCTCTGGTCATTCCTCTGGTCATCCCCCTGGTCATTCCTCTGGTCATTTCCTTGGCTGTCCCCCTGATCGTCCTGCCAGCCCCAAAACGCATGGAAAACAGATCTCCGGACAAAGAGGGAGATGATATCGGTGCCCTTTTGTACCTTGCTAGTGACATTTTCAGGAGTAATGTAATGGCGGTCCTTGTCGTAAGTGTCCGAATACACGCAACCGCATTACCTCGTAACCCGCTTCCCTATGTGCGAAATCAGCTTTACAGGAGGCCCCTTAGACTTAACTGGCTTCGTTATCTTAAAAGCCTTTAATACCTTATTTATTATAAGTTCGAAATTAAGTCCGTAATCGAATAACCGCGGGGGTCGAATATCGTATAACGCCTTAATAACTACTTTTCGGTCCGGGTCTATGTTATATAAACGAAGGATCTCGTCAGAAAAGAAGCCCAACTCCATGGCCCGGACGGCCAGTTTATGCCAAGCTCTAGCATCATAAGGAAGTAGCTCATAATCTTCTTCGTCGACGTCGGCTTTTAGCGGAGGCAGGCCTGAAAGTTGGCAAACATTTTGCATATAAATGATGCCTACTTGGTATAGAAGCCTCCAAGACTGGAGGTTTTGGGATCCAAAAATGGCATCCTCCATGCCACGCGCGACCCACAAAATAAGTTTCCTCACGTAACCCTCGCCCTTATATAAATTGGACGGTACCGTTAAATAAGGTCGTTTTTATAGCCGCTATTTTATAAAACGTTAAGTTTAAAGAGAATTAAGATTATATGGTAAATTACAAATTATTAAATACTACTATTACTATATAAATTTTCTTTAACTTGTAATAAATACGACTTATGATAAAATATCGACTGTGAATAAAGAGAAACGGTTATAACACTAAGATAAAAACGGTTACGTACCGTCTTTAAAACGGTAAATTGCGCCCGTATAATCAAATTTAAATACGGACCCGTTAATATTTACCCAATAGGGTATACTTATTACTATAAAGGAAAAGTTAACTATCCATATTTAGGTTTAGCTTATTTTTACGACGGTAGTTTTTGAACTAGTTAATGTTAATTATCAAATTACCTTATTATATCTTTTAAAATATTAAATATAATAAAATATTATATCCCAATGGCTCAGTGGTCGTGAGCTTGGGTATATCTCGTTATCGCTTGTTATCTGGCCTGGGCAACCAGCAACTTGCGAGAGGCAGCTGGTTCGAATCCAGCTTGGGACGACGTGCTCTGGGCGTTGCGCCAACCCCAGTGCACGGACCATTCGGGGAGTTTCGACTTCCGTATCCGTGGACAATCGGAATGGTTGGGGCTGTTGGGAACCAATCAAATCAATCGTGTACGTCATTGTTCGTCATCGTGTTAATGGCTCCCTAGTGGTTTTTTCATCCGGCCCGCCTGTGGGTACGGTTTTTTCGGAGGTGCTCTCCGGTTACGTCAATTGATCGTGTTAGGTTTCGTGTATATACATATTGTGAAGCAGGTCAGCATGTACATAGCTGTTAGATACCTTAAATTGCACAGTACCTTACATAATAAAATATTATAAGAAATCGCCTAAATTAAATATATCTATTTACGAATTTAATAATACTATAATAATTATTAATTACCTAAAACAGATTATAAGGTTTTAAAAACGTAAAAAATTCCTTTAACCGCTTGCCCTTTTATATCGAAAGTTAAACGGTAAATAAAGTTTACCGAACTATAACGGTTAAATTAATATTTTATTAATTCTAACAAGTACGTTTTAAAATAACAGATAAACTTTCGAATAAATAATAACGACTTTATCGTTTATTAACCGAATTTACCTAACTTTTTAAAAGCATTCTTATATATTAAATTCAGTTATTTTTAAAAGCTCGAATATTATAACTACGATTACGTTATCAAACCTTAGCCTATAATATTTTAAACCGTTTAAACCTAACTTACAGCGCTTACGATTCCTTATTTTAACCCTTTAAGGCGTTATAATTAAATATACCGATATTTTAAAAGAAATAACAAATTTTTACAAATAATAAATCTAACTTATTCTCATAACATTAAGGGATCCGCCTTTTGCGCCTTACGGGCGCTAATTTCCGGAATTTAATTTAAGTAATAATATTAAATATTACAAAAAAAATTAATTTAAGCCGGTTCTTAAAGGTTTATAAATATCGCGAAAGTTATTTTGCTATCCCTTTTTACATAAGGCATACTTATTAGCTTAAAGGTTATTTCCTCGAAACGCTTTATTATTAAAAATTACAAACCGCATTTTAAAAAACCGAAACAAAAAGCGAATTTAATATATATTTAACTTTGGAAATTAACACTAACCTAAGGTAAAACCCCGCGGCATAATAATAATCTAATCGTATCAGAGCTTAAACGTAAACGGTATATAAACCGGCCAAAAATTAAACTTTAAAATTAATTCTTAAAACATTACTTAAAACATTAATTTTCTTTTTAAATAAAAGACATTTAACCTTTATTTTTATCAGCCCGTTCTTTATATTAAGCCTTTAAAAGGCGATATAATTTTTACGCTTTATAACCGATTTAATACGTTTCGAACCATCCTTTAAATAACGAGAAATTAGAGTTAAAAATATAACCTAATAAACTTTATTAAACTTCGTATATCCTAAATCTTATACGCCTTAAAATTATTACCGTTTAACGTTTAATAAGTTTATATTTTTCGAAAAGAATTAAAAGATAATCTTATTCGGATATTTTAGCTTTTATACTGTAAGCTATACTTCCGTATATCGATTTTAATAAGTTAACGAACGTTAAAAGCTTAAGCGTTTTATTGTTATGACCTAAGCCCTTGGCACAGTGACAGACGGTCGGAAGTTGTGGGACAGAACTCCCGTTATGGGGCCAGGGTTACGTGATGGGCTTGATGGGTTCGAGGAACCTAAGGGGGCTTGGCACGTCGAACCAGTCGAGCCTGGTAACGGCTCGAGGTGGTTTAATGGGCTTAAAAGAACTTAACTATTAAAAAAGAAATAAAGCCGAATCGAACCGGTCGAGTTAAAAAGTAATATATATACGTTCGTTATTTTTTTATAATTTAAATAATACCAGCTTATAATATAATTTGGTTATTTAAATTACCTTTAATATTTACTATTATTAAACGTAATTATACTTTTAATTTATTATTTAAATTTTTATAATATTATTGTTAATATAAACCGTACGATTAAGGTTTAATAATTAATTAAGTTAATTAACCGTTATACGTTATAGATTTTTGTTTAATAATATAATTAAATTTTAAATAATATGTTATACCGTTAATATATTAAATAATACTTAAAAGTTTATTATATAATAATATAAGGATACGATTAAAAAATTTAAGGAAGTTATTTAATACCTTAAGGTTTAAATTAATATTATCCAAATTAACGAAGTTAAAATTAAATTTAAAAAATCCGAATTTTACGATAGAAAAGGTAACGTATAAAACTTTTTTATTTAAATACGCGTTTATTTCCGTTTCGAAAAAATTATTAATAAAGCCGATAAAATTTTTACGGTTATAATATTTTTTAAAAAAAATGTTTTAAATTAATTTAAATTTATCTTACGAAATTACCTGGAAAATGGAAAGTCGGATTAATAATAAGTTATTAAAATTTTTTTTTAATATTATATTAATTTCGAAAAAAAAATTACGGTATAAAAAATTTTTAATTTAAAATAAAAAGAATTAACGTTTAAATATATAATAACGTTTAAAAACTTTATGGCCAAAATAAGATAAATAAACGAAAAAAATAATAATTTAATCGATATTTTTTATAAAAGTTTAAAAAATGATATTAAAAATGAAATTATTAAAATAATATATTTTATTATCTTAAATAAATATATTATAAAGGTAATTAAAATTAATAACCGATAATATAAACGACGATAAAAACAAAAAAAAAATTTATTTTCAGATTTAGTTTACGGGAATTAATTAAAACGGAAAGCGCGATATATTTTTTACCGCTTACGGAATAATATTAAAGTTTATAAAGTTAAAAATTATATAAAAAAAAAATTAAAATTAAGTTAAATATTATAATTATAATAAAATAAGTTATATGAAAAATTAATATAAGGCCTTTAAGAAATAATAATATAATAAATAAATATTAATATTTAAAGGATAACCGAAAGATAAAAAAACCGTTATTTTCGATATGGTTAAAAAAAAAAACTTTAATTTATTTCCAAAAATACGAAAAAGGTTACGAAAAGTTAAAGTACTTTTTTAGGCCGTAATTATCCGATAACGCGCCGTTACGACCGGATTAACGATTACTTAATAATTATAAAAATATAAAAAATGGAAAAAATAAATACCGGAAAAATTAACGTTTCGTATATAATAAAAAAAATAATAACGACAAAAATAATAGGAATTAAATAAATAAATTAAGGAATATTAAGGTTAAAACGAAGCCTTATGCTAAAAAAAGTTCGACCGATATAGGAAATTATATATTATTTATTATACAAAAGTTTATTACTTCCGATATTAAGAATAACAAAAATATATTTAATAACGAATTATGCGTATGTATTAATAAGGATTTAATTTCGAAAATTAAACCGGAAAAGATGTTAAGGATTAAAAATGGTACCGATATTTGTATATTATAATTACATAAAACGTTATTAATATTTTTATAACGAAAAAAAACTAGCTAAAAGGAAAAAGTTATTTTAAATAAAACTTTATATATTATTACGAATAATATAATTATAAAACGTAAAAAAAATAAATATATTAAATTATTATAAAAATCTTACGACAAATTATTTATAATTTACGTTTTAAGTTATTATTTACTAAAAAACTTAACGAAAAACGTAAGCTGGAAAAAAAGATTTAAAAATGCGAAAAAGATATAACATAATACGATATTTAATGGTAATAAAAATATTATTTAAAAAAATCGATATATATTTAACGAAAGGAATTTTATATAAAATTTCTTAAATTTAAAATTTAATTACGATATTAAAAAAGGTAATTAAAAAAATTTTAACGAATTAATTAAAAAAAGTAAAAACGTATTAAAAGGTTAAAAATAAGTTTAAAAAATAAACGTTACCTATAAAAAAGTTATAAGTTGGTAAAAGTAAAAAAAGTTAATATATATGCCTTAAAAAAACTTTATGTACGATAATAAAAAAAATAAAAATTCTTTTTATTATAATTAAAATATAAATTAAAAAAAATGGTATACCGTTATAATAAATTACGGAATCGATCCGAATTATATTAAACTAAAGGTAATTAATAAGTTACGTTTATTATAAAAAAATAAAACCGAACTTTATAAAATTAAAAATACCGAAAGTATTAAATTTATTTATAATAACGGATAAATTAATTACGAAATTAATTATTTCAAAACCTATATTTAAAAACGAAAATAAATTATTAATTTCGATATTATTTTAATACGGAATTACGACATAATTTTCGGTAAAAAATAATTATATTAATATAACCTTTTAATTAATTAAAAGACTGGTTAAATAAAATTTATTTTATTTTCCGTTAACGAAAATAATTTAAAAAAAAATTTATTATTTAATTAATAACGACGATAATAAATATAAACATAAAAATATAACAAAAATTTTATTACTTAAAAAAATACGATATATATAAAAAAAAAGGCGAAATAAATATATATAATATATTATTACTATAATTAAAATACGGTTATACGAAATAAACGACAATTTATAATATTAATTTTAAAAACCAAAAAAAATAATTAAAATATTATTATAATATTATAAATACGAAAAACTTTTTAAAAAATAAATCGAAACGGAATTATTAAAATATAATAAATAAAATTATAAAATAATTTTGAAAGATAATAAAATAATTACCTTTTATTTTATATATAACTTAAATTAATAAAAATTATACGTATTACGAAAGTATTTTAAAAATAAGTTACGTAAAAAATATATTAAACGTTTTAAGTTACCGGTAAAATATTTTATATTTTTCGTATTAAAAAAAACGGAAAATTATGGTTAATAATCGATTACCGATAATTAAACGATATTACGGTTAAAAATCGTATATTTTTACTTTTAATTATTAAAATAAAAAATTATTTTTATAAAATTAAATAATTTATTACCTTAAACTTACGAAATGGATATAATTTAATTTATATTAAATTAAGAAATAAATAAAAAAAACATTTTCGAATTAAATACGGGTTATATAAATATTTAATAATACCGTTTAGGTTTATTAACGTACCCGTAACGTTCCAAAAAGTAATTAATTACGTATTATGCGAATATTTTAATATTTCTATTATTTATTATTTTAATAATATTTTTATTTATTTAAATTCGGAAAAGGAATACGAAAAATATATTTATAAAATTTTTCGGGTTTTATAAAATATTAATATTTTAATTAATGCCGAAAAAAATAAATTTTATAAGCAAAAAGTACCGTATTTAAAATACGTTATTATTCCGGAATATATTAAAATGGATTTTAAAAAAATAATAATAATTTAAAAATAAAAAATATTTACCATAATTACCGAAATTTAGGTTTTTTTAAAATTCGTTAATTATTACCGAAAGTTTATTCGTAACTTTAATAAAATCGTAATATTTTTATTTAATTTAATAAAAAAAAAACCAAATTTTAATAAATAACCGAAATAAAAAAAGTTTTTTAAAAAATTAAAAACGTAATTATTAATAAGTTAATATTAATTATGTACGATTTAAATCGTTCCGTAAAATTAAAAACCGATATTTCGGATTATACGTTAAACGTAATAACCGGATATAAAAATAATTAAGGTAATTTATATTTTATTACGTTTTATTTTTATAAATTAAAAAAAATAAAAATAAATTATGTTATTTTAAATAAGGAATTTTTAATTATTATTAACGTTTTTAAAAAATTTAAATAATACCTTAAAAAAAATTTATATTAAGTTAAGATATATATAAATTACAAAAATTTAACCGGATTTATTATTACCCGAAAATTAATAAAACGATAATTTCGTTATATAAAATATTTTTCGGAATTTAATTTCGTTATTATTTATAAAAAGGGATTAAAAAATAATAAAATGAATATTTTTAATAAACGATTAAATTTAAAAGAAAAAATTTTAAAGGTTTCGTATTAAATATTTAATTTAATAAAAAAAGGATATATAAAAATACGACAAATTATAATAATTAAAAAGATAATACTTAATTTGTATTAAAAAATTTAATAATATAATAATTAATTATTAAAAAACGAAAAAATTAATAAAACTTAAATATTAAAAAAATATTAAAAAAAATTAACGCGCGAAATATACGAATATTAATTATACGGATACTTTAGGGTATATAAAATTATAAAACGGTTATAACGTACGTATTATTTTTCCGGAATAAAGTTAATAATTAAAAGAATTTTACGGAAGTACGATTTATATAATAAAATTAAGGTACGATATTATAAATTATACGGAAAATTATAATTATTATTAATTATAAAACGATTATAAAATTTAATTACTTTTAATTTTATTATTAAATTATTATTATTAAAAGATTTAATAACGGGCATATATTACGATAATATTTTTATAATCGTAAATCGATTTACGAAATTTTTTTATTTTTTATTATTTAACGAAAATATAAACGTAAAGTAATTAATGTATATTTTTTTTAAATATTTAGTTAACGTATATAAATTTTTAATAAAAATTATATTAAATAAAGGTATTATATTTATTTTAAAATTTTAATAAAACCTTATAATATAATTTGGTTTAAATTATAAATTTTTAAACGTTTTTAAATTATAAACGGATAGTTAAATAAAAAGAATAAATTAAAGGTTCGAAATTTATTTACGATATTATATTAATTACGAATAAAATAATTAAGTTAAAAAGTTATTAATAATTTAATTAATTTATAATATAAGTTATTACGAAAATATTAAAATAATATTAATTAATATTAATTTCGGTTTTATATTAAAAATTTACCGAAACTTATAAAAAAAAAATTAATTAATATTAAAGTTATTTTTATTTTAAAATAATTTAAATAATTATACGCAAAAAAAAAAAAAAAATTTAAATTCGTACGTAATTAAATATAAAAATATTATAATTAAAAAAGGTTAAAAAAATTAATTTTTTAAAAAAGAAAAATGGTTTATTTAATTATTAAAAATATTTAAATTAAACGATTAAATAAAAAATTCGATTTTAAATATATCGGATTATATAAAATCATAAAGAAAATTTTAAAAAATAATTATTAATTAAAATTATCTTTTAAAATTAAATTTTATTCGGTTTTTTATATTTCTTTATTAAAGTTAATAGCGGATATAATTTAAGTTAATACGGAATAAAAAAAGAAGGTAATAAAAAACGTATTAATATAAAAAATCGAAAAAATTTTTAATATTAAAAAAAAACGGTAAAAAATAATATTTGGTTAAATAAAAAAATTGCTTAAAATTAAAAAATATATAAAAACTTACGGAAAATTTTACGGAAACTTAATATTTGTTAAAAAATTTTTATTAATAATATCGGAAACGTTAAGGTTAAAAAAGTTTTAATTTACGTTATTTAGATCGAACCAGTTAATTACGTTTATAATACGAAAAAACGAAATTATTTCGGTTTTTAATTTACGTTATTTTTTTTTTAAACGTTTAAATTTTTTTATTATTTTCGCGTTTTTAATATTTTTACGTAATATTTTAATTTTCCGTTTACGTAAAATTTTTTTTTAATTACGTAATCGGATTAAACGATTAAATAATTCGTTAAAATATTATTATAATTCGTTAAAACGTTATTAAACGGAAAATAATTTTTTTTCGGTAAAATATTTTTAAAATTCGAAACGATTTTTTTCCGTAATTAAATAATTATGTTCGATTTCGGAAGGATTAAATAAATTATAAGGACCGTTATATTCGGAATAATAAACGTATTTTTTAAAGTTAAAATAAGTTTTATAAACCTTTTTTTTACGTTTATAACGTAAATAAAAAAATACGGATATATTAAAATTAAATATATTAATTTTTTTGGAAAAAACCAAAACGTTATTACGTTTGCGGAATTTTTGTTTTTTAATACGGTTAAATATAACGATTAAAACGAACCAAAATAAAATATGTAAGAAAAAAAGTTATTTATTAAATAAATACGATAAATAAATTAATTTTTAAGGGCAAAAATTTTAAAAAAAAAATCGTATTATAACTTAAGCTTTTAATATAATAATAAATAATCGGAAGTTATGGAACAAAATTTTCGTTATAGGGCCAGGGTTACGTAATGGGTTCGATAAGTTCGAAAAACTTAAAAGGGCTTGGTACGTTAAATTAATCGAATTTGGTAATAGTTCGAAATAATTCGATAAGCTTAAAAAAATTTAATTATTAAAAAAAAAATAAAGCCGAATCGAACCGGTCGAATTAAAAAGTAACATATATACGTTCGTTACTTTCTTATAATTTAGATAATATTAACTTATAATATAACTTAGTTACCCAGATTACCTTTAATATCTGCTATTACTAGACGTAATTATACCTTTAATTTATTGCCCAGATTTTTACAGTATTACTGCCAACATAAACCGTACAACTAGGGTTTAATAGTTGGTTAAGCCAGTCAGCCGTCACATTTATACGGCGAATCTCGTTAAAAAATTACCAAAATTCGAAGAGGAAGCCGTTTAAAATATAAGTTCTTAATTTAATATTAAAGTATAAATATTAAGTTTACACTTTTTCAATTTCGAATATTTTTTAATTACTTTTATTTAACTTTTCCTTCCTTATATTCGATTATATATTTAACTATTTATCCCTATTAACTTATTTTACAGTTACTTACTTTATATATTATTATTAAAATACCTTATCAAACCGCGTAATTATTTAAAATCTTTTAATAGTTAAGGCGGTTATTAAAAAACCCGAATAATAATAAACCTGGTAGCATTTTTCGTATACGAGGCAGAAAACGCGCTTGTTGCTAGCCGGGAGGTATTAATAATTACGATAAACGTATAAGGTACGTTCGACTCTTAATTTAAACGTAGGATGCTAAAATAAATAAGGCGCGAGAAATAGTCGCTAAAAGTTTTATATTTAACGGACTTTTTTTTACGAATAAAATCGTTAAAATGCGCCTAAAAAAGCAATTACGGGATATAAGAAGATATAATACGGTACACCTTAAAGCTCGCTCTGGTCGCCGGTGTTTTACATATTATATCTAACGGAACTGTTTTAATAAGATTTTAGGTTACGTTTTTATTATGTAAATAACCCCCGCCTATACCGTACCTTACGGTTACTTAAGGAAAACATAAAACTATTAGTAAAAAAATATACGGCGTGTTTTTTTAATAAAGAAACGATAATAAATTTTTTTTTACTTCGGAAAAATGCGAAATAATTTATATTACTAAAAAAAATAAGGGTAATCCCTTAATAGTAGTTAACGAATATTTTATTATCTAACCGGTCCGAAAGCTGGAAAAAAGTAAATAAAGCTAACATTTTAATAGCTAGAAATATAATTCGACCGAAAACTTACCTTTAAAAAATACGTAACGAAGCGGGCCGATAAAACCATGATACTTACCTAATATCTCCGTAATTTAACTAACACTAAATACGGGCCTTTAGCCGCCAGCTTTCGCAAAACTATCGTAACGTACGTAATTCCCACAGCATTATATAATACGGAAACGTGGTATTACGGTCGCCGCAAGTTAGACCCTAAGGCACCGCGCCTGTAAAAAAAAGAAGTTAATATTAAAGTAAGTTAACATGCTAATATCTTATAACAAACATTTATCTAATACGTTATAAAAACCGGAAGTTATTTTTAATTAATAATTTTATAAATCTAATTAACAACCTAAGTTAAAAAAAGTAAGTTATATTTAAAAATATTAATAAGTAATCTTTAAAATTTTAAAAGTTCCTTAAAGTAACCGCCTTTTATAATAATATCTGCCCTTATTAAAAAAGGAAATAAAAAAAGGTAACGTAAAAAAAAAAGTAAATATAAGCAGGGGGTTAATAACGGAGTTAAAAGTAAAAAAACAATTTCTTAATTTTTAACTTATAAGATTTTATTTATTTATTATATTTATTATACGCCGTAACGCGTAAATCGGAGTTTTTCGGGACGGAGTATGCATTGTTTAGAAAAGTCTCGGCGAGGACGGAATCTCTTAAAATTTACATAATAATGAAAAAATAAAAACTAAAAATAACCTTTATTCGGCCGTAAGGAGTTTGCAGCTTAAATAGCCTTTAGCGATATATCTTCGGATTAGATTTATTAGATAAGTATCTGTATATTATTATATAAAATAAAGCCTAACTTAATACGCCCCTTATGCCCTTAAGAAGATTTCGAAGTAATTATAATTATCTTCTTAGCGTTAAATAATAATAATAATAATAATAATAATAATAATAATAATAAAGTAACTATGTTATACTAGCTAATATTTAAATTTGTTATTTTTATTAACAAAAAGTTTGTTTGTAATCTTTTATATTTTATTACGATTTAGTTATTTTTATTTTAATAAATTTAAAACCGACTTTTAATAAAGTATAAAACTTTATATTATATACTAAAATTAATTACATGTAGTTGTTATAGGCTTAATTAGAAAAAAAACAATTTTAAATATAGGTTTTACGTAATAAATATTTTCTTAAATATATAGCTTTATAACTGAAATCGGAGAATAGCTAACGTTACCTATTTACCACTATTGCTATTATTGCTATAATGAGGCCATTAATAAAAGATGTAATAAGTTCTAACGTAAAGTAACTTATTTATTTAATAGTAGTAAGGTATGTATATAAATAAAAAGGTTCCCCCGGATTTTATTTTTATAAAAAAAATAAAAATAAAAGAAGGAAAAGAAAATCTCGATATTTTACATCCTTAAAATATACGTTATTTAAATTAAGTATGGGAAATACGAATAAAGATAAAACGAGATATTAATTAAATAAAAAGGGTAATATTTAAACCCGCCCGGATCCGTAACCGGTCGTAATAATCCGTGCCGTAACGGCCTATTATTAAAGCCGATAATTAAAAAGTAATTAAAATAGGTTTCGGTTATTATAAATTATTTATTTTTTCTTTTATATTTAAGTTAAAATAATTATTAAAAAAATTACTAAAAGGCGGTAAGTAAAAGGTTATTTTCTAACGATATAGGTAATAATATAATGCCGGTATTTATTATAAAGTAGTTCCCGTCGGGTAAGAAGGTTACCGAGTAAATAAGCCTACCGTAACCCTTAAGCGTCAAAAAGTACGCGCCCGTCGCCGCGTTTTACACCTTCACGATGCGGTCGTAAAACCCCGACGCCAGCCGGCTTCTGTCGGCCGAAAAGGCCACCGAGTCGATAAAGCCGCCGTAGTTCTTAAGCGTCGACAAGTACGCGCCCGTTGCCGCGTTTTATACCTTAACGGTGCGGTTTTTAAAACCCGATGTTAGCCGATTACCGTCGGCCGAAAAAGTTACCGAGCCGATACCGCCGCCGTAACCTTTAAACATCGAAACGTACGCGCCCGTTATTACGTCTCATACCTTAATAGTATAATCGTTAGAGCCCGACGCCAGCCGGCTGCTATCGGTCGAGAAAACTATTAAGTCGATACGGTTACCGTAATCTTTGAACGTCGAAACGTATGCGTTTATCGCCGCGTCCTACATCTTAACGGTGCTATTATTAAAGCCTAACGTTAATCGGTTTTTATCGGCCGAGAAAGTTACCGAATAAACCAAGCCGCCGTAACTTTCGAATATCGATAGGTATGCGCCCGTTGCCACGTCCTAGACCTTAATGGTACCGTCGTTAAAGCCCCACGCCAGCCGGTTTCCGTCGGCCGAAAAAGCCATTAAATAGATAATGCCACCGTGGCCCTCGAGCGTTAACAGGTACGCGCCTATCGCCGCGTCCTAGACCTTAACGGTATTAGCGTTAAAGCCTAACGCCAGCCGGCTTTTGTTAGCCGAGAAAACTACCGAGTTAATACCGCCGCCGTAACCTTTAAGCGTCGATAAGTACGCGCCTGTTATTGCGTCTTACACCTTAACGATGCCGTCATAAAAGCTTAACGCCAACCGGCTCCCGTTGGCCGAAAAAGTTATTAAATAAATCGAGTTACCGTAGCCTTTAAGCGTCGATAGGTACACGCCCGTTACCGCGTCTTATATCTTGACGGTGCGGTTATTAAAGCCCGACGTTAGTTAGTTGCCGTCGGCCGAAAAAGTTACCGAATTAATACGGTTACCGTGGCCTTTAAACGTCGAAAGGTACGCGCCCGTTACCGCGTCCTAGATCTTAACGGTGCGGTCCTAAAAACTCGATATTAACCGGTTGCCGTCGGCCGAAAAAATTATCAAATAAATACAACCGCCGTAACCTTCGAACGTTAAAATATATGCGCTTATCGCCGCGTTTTAGATTTTAACGGTACGGTTATTAGAACTTAACGCCAGCCGGTTTCTATCGGCCGAAAAAATTATTAAGTAAATAAGGTTATTATAGCCCTTAAGCGTCGAAACGTACGCGCCCGTCGCCACGTCCCATATTTTGACTGTATAATCGTTAGAGCCCGACGCCAGCCGGCTCCCATCGGCCGAGAAGGCTACCAAGTAAATAAAACCGCCGTAACCCGCGAGCGTCGATAGGTACGCGCTTTAATTATGTTCGATAGCCGGCTTTAAAATTAACCATCGCGGTTCTTTATTTTAAAAATAACGTCATATTATGTTTTAAAACGGACTAAAAATAAATGCCGATACGTATACCTAAAGCGGATTATTTTCGATTGCCGATTTATTATATCGAATAAACCAAGTTACGTTTTGGATAAATTCGTTAAATTACGTCGTTTTTCTTTATGCCGGATTTTATTAATAATATTTTATATAACTTGTTATAAAACGTTTATTTAAAATAACTCGTTAAGTTTCGACATCGCCAAAATCCTTTCCGATATACCTCCGAAGATATTAAAAGCTTTGAATTAATAATGTCGGCAGTTGGTGCTTTGAGGTGCTCCCGGCTGGTGGGTCAGGCTGCAGGATGCAGCCTGGGACACCCTTTGTCTGGAAGAAGCTCTTTGAGCATGGATTTGAATATGTAATGGGAGCTTGGCCCAGACGTTTGTAGTCTAGTTTAACATCAACACACAGTTTGCGCCAGGCTACTGCATTTGATCACTGTGACTGCTGACAAATAAAAATAATACCGTCGCAAAAATTTGTCGATAATCCCGCCATCTCGAAAATTTTCATATTATACCTACTCGTCGGGCTTATATTTGGCCAGGTAATTAACTTAATAAATATACGAATACTACGCGACCACTAACGGGTCGAGATCTGACGGCGTTATTTGGTTAATAAATAACCCCTAATTATTTAGGCGGTATATATTACGTTAAAATATTCGGAATATAATTTAACGTAATTTTAAATTAATAATGTAATATTCGTTTTTATACAAAAAGAGAAAATTTTATTAACTGTATTTTATAATAAATAATCTTTTACGGATTAATATGCAAAAAAATATTTTTTCTTAAAAAGTAAAAGACGAACCGTAAAACTTAATAATCTTTTTTAAAAAGTCGAAATTATTAGAAAAATTATTTAATAATTCGATAAACGAAATAAATTCCCGTAAAGTAAAGAGTCGGTATACGACCGACATAACGGCTAAAATTTATTTACAAATTTAAACATTTTCTAATTCGATAATTTAATCTATTATATAATCGTTAAAAAATCAAATCCTAGTAAAAATATACGTAATTTAATAAACGTATTTCATAATGTAACTTTAAAATCCGCAAACGTATAATATAATAAGGCTACTTAAAAAAATGTATCGTTTGTATTAAAAATTATATAATTTTATATAACATTTTATAAAATATCGTTATATTTTTTTAACCGGATTAATTAATCCATTTTATATTAAATATAATTACGAACGGTATAAAAAATAAACGATTCGTTAAATTCGAAATATAATTTAATTTTTAATGTAATAATATTTAAATATTTTTCGATATAAAGCCGGTTACGGTTAAATACGATCCATTTAACCTGAAATAAAACGGGTAATTAAATAATTAAGTCGAAAAGTTACGTAACATTTGTTTGATATTTATTTAAGGCGTCGATCATCAAAGTAATATTTGGAAGGGCTTAGGTTTTATAAAATGTTAGTAAGTATATCGGAAAATACAACCTAAGTATTTATGTTCTCGAATAACGCCTTACTTACGTAGTTATACTTTTCCTAAATATACGATATAAGTAATCGTTATTAGTTAACGAAAAGGTAAATTAGGTCGCCTAAAACCGTTATCCCATTATTAAGCTGGTCGTTAATAACTTAGCAAAAAAAAAGAAAAAAAAAGTAGGTAATATTAATAATCTGTTTCGTCATCTCGTTGATAATACTATAAAATAATATGGTCTTGCCCTTATCCGGGTCCCCCTTAATTTAAAGTAAGCAGTTATCGGGGTCGTCGCGTTATTATAAGAAATTATCGTAAGTAAAAATCTAACGGTACGAATTTCGTAATAAGCCGCCCTTTATTTATTCGATACGTTTTTTATCGAGGCGGAAATCGGTAAAACGTAAGTCGGAAAAGCAGTTATTATTTGGAACGCCTTTTTATTTATTAATAATAGAAATTATATTAAATATCCTTTTTTTACTTATATTTAAGTTTTTTTTAATAATAAAATTTTTAAATCCTAAATTTTGAACCTTTTGCCTATGGAGAACTAATTAATTAGCAAAGTCCGTCCTCGTATTTTTTAAACCGCTGGTAATTTCTTAGTACGGTATATTTATTGTAATTTTTTTATCTTTTGAAAAAAAGCTACCCATTATGCTGGGGTATTAAGGAATTGTCGAAATAATATAAGGAATACATCGGACGGCGGTTAAGCGATTAGCTCGGTGCTGCTTTAGATAAGCAGCCACCTAATGCCTAATTGCAATACTCGCAAAGCAGGTACCTAATGTCTAATTGCAATAGTCGCGAATTAAATACGACCACAGTTTGCCTCATCGCGATTAGGACCCCATTTTGGAGGTTGTAGCTACGCCTGTAGCGCAGCAGCCGTAACCACAGCTAAAGCTTTTAATCAAGAAATATCTGTTAGGGGTCTAATGTATTAACTAAACCTTTTTAAGAATTTTACTCATAAAAATAACAAAACCTCCAAAATGGGGCCTGATATTAAGTTGTAATTTTTCGGGTTCGTTTTTAGCAATCCCATATAAATTTTTAGAAATTATTAAAACGAATTTTTTAAATATAGCTTTAAGTTAGCGTTACCTATTTTATAATTACGAAAAGTTAATATAAAATTAAAATCTTTATCTCTTTATATGTATTTGGTCCTAATTAGGACGCGATTATTATTATAATATTAAAAGAATAGCCGAAAATCTCGTTTTCGGCATGTTATAACCTTTTACCCTTTATAGGTTAATATTAAAATAATATATTTTTACGAGCTAAAATAATAATATATAAAGTTTAAAATTACTTATAATAAAACCCGAAATATATTTTTTCTTAATTAATTAAATACAGGTGATATATTTAAAGGTTTAAAGTAAATACCTTAATCTTTTAAGCATTTAGTTTTTCAAAACGAAAATTTTATTTTTATCCGATAATTTTATTAGGTTTTTACCGATATAAACGTAATTAACTCATATATTAACGTTATATATATAACTAATAACCTTATAAAACTTCTGCGCTATCGGTTTATTGGCCTTATATTAAACGTTATATTTAACGGGTAAGGCCGTTTTCCGTAGAAAAAATAAGTCGATACAGTATATAATTTAGTTTTCGACAAACTTAATATTTTTTTCGTTATTAAAATAAGCTTTAAAAAGTCCTTAATTATTTAAGCTTTTTTTAATAACCGATTTAATTATTAATTAAATGGTATTATTAATTAAGTTAGTAAAAAGATAACGAATTTTTATGTTAATAATTTTATGTTTTATTTTGTTTTAATATCTACGTATACGAAAAGATTTAATTTAAAAATGTTTAACCGTATAATTGCTGGATAGTATAATTATATTATTCTTAGTTTTAAATAAATATCGAACGATTAATTTTAAATTATTATATTAAACTTTATTTTTAAACGACGGTATAACTTAGTTATTATTAACGAAGCATATTTATTATCGTAAAAAAAAAAATTCGGCTTAAATATGTTAATATCCGTAATTTACGTTTTATTCTTTTTTATTTATATATATTAATTTGCATATATAATAAATATTAATAATACCATAAAGAAAGAAATTGCAAAATATAGTAGTTTTCGTTAAATCGGCGGTTTAATTAAATATAATTATAAAACGGAGGTCCGGCGTTTGACTATTAATTATCCCGAAATTAATAATATTATTTTTTTATATTTAAAGGTTAACGTTTAAATTAAAAGTATTTAAATTTCCTAATAATTAATATATCCAAGCCGTTAAGTAATATTCTTTAAATCCAGTTTAATAACTTACGTTTTATTATTAAAATTATTATTTATGTTAATAATAAGGCGAAAACTATGGATATCCGTAACTACTTAATTAGGATTATAATGAATTAGAAGTATTTATTAAGAATTGTAAAAAAAGTTATTAAGTTTTATAATTCCGAAATACCTTACGGGGATTAGGTTTGCGTATATAATAACTTAAAGCAATTTAATAATTTTATCCGTATCGTAATATTTACTATCGTTTTTAAATTAGGTATAAATATTCCGTATATTAATTAAATAATATAATAAAATATATTATAAAACTTTTCGATTAAGGATTTATAATAGCGATTTGGTTAAACGGTTTATGGTTATAAGTAATTAAATATGATTAATTATAAATAAATTATATTATTTATACTTTATTAGGTATTCGATAAGTATAAAATTAAATTATTTATTATAAAAAAATTAAAATAGGGAAAAGAAATTCAAGTTTAATAAATTAAAAACCGTATTACCGATAAAAACATGAAAGTTATAATAAATAACGATATAACGGATTTAGATAATAAGAAGAATAATACGTAATTTATTACGAACGATTTCGATTAAAATAAGATAATTATCGAATTTTATTTTTATTTTTCCGCCAGTTACGATATTACTTATATTACTATTTGTAAACCTTTAAAATAAAGCAATTTTACCTTACGGTACCGTACGAAAATAAGGCCTTAATAATACGCGTTATTTAATAGCGATTATATACGCAAAACGATTTTAATATATTTAAAAAAAAAGAAATTATTATATTTAAAAAAAAGAGTAATAATTTAATTCCGGTTAAACTTTATTATAATATATATACGTTTCGGTTTTTCTTTATATTTAAACTTTTAAATTCGAAAATATTTACGTAAATATAATTAAAAGCTGGTTTGGTAAAAACGGTTACTTAAGAAATAATAAAATCCTAGTATAAATAACGGGCGAACGAATTATTTTTTACGCGGTTATTTCCGTTTGGCGGAAAAAAATAAAGTAAATATTCATTCCTATTAAATTTAAATAATTTTTATTTAATAAATTTCCAAATAAATTAAATAAATATAAAAATTTATATTTAATTTAAAATATAATCGAATTAGTTAAAACGGTTTTTAGGCTCGATAAATAACAATATTAAGATATTTTAAAAAACCGTTTCTTTTTTGCATTATATATAATGTACGGAAAAGTTATATTATCGATTTAATAAAAAATATAAGTAATTTTCCGTAAATAACAGAATTCGTTTAATCGGAGGTAACGGCGTTCTATCCTCATATTACAAACCGATTTATATAAATCACGGATTATTACTATATTATAAGCTTAATAAATATCGGAAAAAATTATAAAACCGCGATAAGTTACGCCCAGCTTTAATTAAGGTATATCGTATATATTCGTTCGGTTTAAATTAATAACTAACGATTTAATAATAATCTTAATAATTTAAATACGAAACCGGCATATAATTTATATATTTTCGTTATATAAAATGGCAATTTCGGTTATAACGACGCTTATATTTATACGTATAATTTATAACGTATTAAGCGATTTTAATTAGGAATTTGCTTTATTTCTTTTATTTATAACGTTAACGTAAAACCTAACGTTTTTTAATATTTTTAATTTTTTAGCCCCGTTTTTATTATCGTACCCATATTTATATAATTCGTTTACTTTTATATCGTTACCGAAATCGCCAGCATTATCAAAATATCGTAATACGTAACCTAACGTTATAAATAATATATCGGAAAAAGAAACC
Organism: Monosporascus sp. MG133; assembly: GCA_004155925.1. Classification (NCBI taxonomy): domain Eukaryota; kingdom Fungi; phylum Ascomycota; class Sordariomycetes; order Xylariales; genus Monosporascus; species Monosporascus sp. MG133. The sequence goes on from QJNX01000037.1 coordinate 112,643, forward strand.
GAAATAATAATCCCTATCGAAATTAAAAAATTACGCGTTAAAATAAATAAGGCCTGTTAGATAATAATAATAATGGCAGATTAAAAAATAATTACGATATTAAGCCAAAAAGCAAGAAACGAAATTTGGCAAATTTTAATTAAAACCGATAATAAAAAACGCGTTCGGTTTTAATATAATATCGTAATTATAAAATACGGTAATTATTAATATTTATATAACGTTAATTAAAGCTATTAATATATTATTTACTTACTAAATTTATTTTCTTTATTAATTTTTAATTCGTTAAACTTTATATAAGATATTAGTTTTTTCTAATCTGGATTAATTATATATTGTAATATATATATAGTAAACATTTTTAATTGGGAAAATTCACGAATTTTAATATTATACGTTTTAATTTATAATTTATCGCAATTATTAACAAATTATTCTTTCTAATTTATAACCTTTAATCTATACTCCCGGATTAAAACTTTTTAAATCCCGATTTCCGGTTTTTTTTAAACTTATCGTATTAATTTTTACAATATTCTTATTTTTTTTTTTTAAATTTTTAAGGTATTTTCATTCGGGTCGAATAGTTAATATAAAGAACTAATTATGCGGGTAAATAAATAATGTAAATAACTTTTTACTAATAATAAAAAGGTTATTTTTTCGCTAATAATATAATTATTCCGGCGTCTGTTTTTTTTTAAAATATTAATTCAGAATATTTAAAATCCCGGGATTATAATAAATCTTTATTAATTACGCCTTATAACTTTATCCTTTTAGGACCAAAATTAATATCTGTTAATATACGATGTTAATTAATATTTTTAAGGGCGCCCGCATATTTTATCGCCATTTTATTAAAGACTTTAATATTTATTTCTTTTTAGAATTAAAGCTTTTTAACTTTTTATATTATTTCCCTTTACCGCGTTTTCTTTTTTATTAACGTAATTACATCCCCCTTATCTAATCCTCTTTAAAATTTAGCTATATCAAAATCCTATATAAATATAACGATAATTAGATATTACGGATAACCGTCGAAATGCTCAGCTTTAATACCCAATATACCGCGGTATTTAAAAATCTAATCTTTATATAAAATTATTTAATCGGTAACTAATTATTTATAACTATAATTTTTTTTTTCGTTTAATATTATAAAAATAATATTTATATAATATATAACATAAAACGTATTACGATTTTATACTTTTAATCGAAATTATAAAATTATTATATCTTTTATATTATTATTATTACGCAAATTATTATTAATTAAAAATAATCGGAAATAGTTAACGGTTTAAATTATATAAACTTTTAAAAGAATACGCCGGTTAAATTTATAATATAAAAAACATTTATTTTACCGTTCTAAAAACCCATTATCTAATAATCTATATTAACCCTATTAATAATTTTATTGCTATATTCTGATATAACCAAAAAAACGAATAATGTTATATATTATTTAAAAAAGATTTCGGCATTTAATAAAAATAAGAATTAAAAAGCGTTAAAATACATAAATACATTTCTTATTAATATTTTATAAGTTATATATATATAATCGAAATCCCGGAATATTTATTTAAATATTACTCCAATATTATCATAAATAAAATATGCGTTAATACATATATAACGGTAAGCAAATTACGTTTTATAGCATATAATAAAATTTGTTTTTTTAAAACTTTATAATATTATAACTTTATTAAATATTTATTTAATTTTGACAAATTTAATTTATTAATTGAAATAAGATTTAAAAAACGGTATATATAATTAAAAACAAAGTACGGAAAATAACGCAGTAATTAATATAATTCGCATCGAAAATTAATTTAATACCGTTACGATTTTTATATATATTTTAATTTTTCGTTAAATCGTTATATATTACTAACATACGATTACTATATTTTATTTTATTAAATCACGGTAATATTATTATAATAATTATATAATATTAAAAATATATAAATAAGTAATTATACTTAAAAAATTAAATAATATTATAAATTTATTAATATAATTTCGGTTTAATCAAAACTAAAAATAGAAATGGAAAATATAAAATATAATAAATAAAATAAAGTTCGTATATTAAATAATTACCGGATATATTATTAATATTAATAAAAAATATATAATCATTAGTAATATATAAACGGAATTTATAAAAAATTAATAAGTTATAAAAATATTTTAAGATAATATATATAATTAGGATTAAAATATATATAAATTATTAAATATAAATAAAAAAATTAACGTTATTTCTTTTTATAATAAAATTATAATATATTAAAAAAATTTAATAATTATATGTAATTATAACGTCCCACACATATAAGCGAGCCACATATATGAGCGAGCCGTGTTTTGGCACTTCTCGGCAATGCACCCAAATAACTCAACCACAACACCTTAAATCAAGTCAAATCAATCGAACGTTACTTTGCTAACTGCGTCTATAGCTTCTCGACGAGTGCACGCATTATATCAAGGCTTGTTGTGGACGCCATATAACTATTCCTTCCTGCCAACCTATATGCGACCGACCACCTTTAGTAGCTGTCGGCAGCAATTCTTTGCCACAACCTTTCTGCTGGCTAAAAAAACCTATTCATCCTATATAGCAAGTATTTATCTTTTTAAGAAACGTTTGTTTTAATCGTGTAATTACGTAGGTCTCGAGTTATTGCAAAATCAAATCCAACACGCCCTGCCATACGTTCCGCGAAACGCCCTATAACGCCCCGCAACGCGCCCCCTAACGCGCCCTTTAACACGTCCTATAACGCGTTTTCCGACGTATTTTGCAGCGTATATCTTCAACGATCGAACCGGACAGGAAATGCTCGCGTATATATGTTAAGGTTGCGGTTAATAATCGTTTTCTCGTCGGTCGGCTTTAATTTTTACGAAATGGGGATAATATTAACTGGGACGCGTTAGGCGTTGGACGGTCGCGGGCGGGTTACAAAGAAGGAATAGCAATGTAACATCCGCAACAAGCTTTGATATAATGCCTGCACTCGTCGAGAAGCTATAGACGCAGTTAGCAAAGAAACGTTCGATTGATTTGATTTGATTTGAGGTGGTGTGGTTAAGTTATTTGGGTGTATTGTTGAGAAGTGCCAAAAAAACGGCTCGCTCATATGTGTGGCTCGTTCATATGTATGGGACGTTACGAAATTTATATTTTATTATAAAATATTTAATACAATTTATAAAATTACTTTAATTAAATATATATTATATAAATATTATAATTATTTAATATATAATTAATATTATTTACTTAAATATAATTTTTTATAAATTTAAATATCCGTTATATTTTAATATATAAAATTACGTTTTATGATATAATAATTATTAACTAATTTTCCTTTTATTTAATATCCGAAATTTATATTATAATATATACTTTTATATATTTTATAATATTATGAAAAGTGAATAACTTTTTTACCGGTATAATAAATATAATTCGTAATATACCTCTCGATAATATATTTTAAACAAACTTAAAAAATATTATTCGCCCGGTTAAAAAATTAAATTTGTTAATAATATCCCCGAAAAATAACTTACCCCCCAAAAAATACCCCAAAAACGGGTAACAAAATCCCGGATTAAAAAATAACCAGAATAGGTACTAAAATAAAAATAAAAATAAAAATAATCTACCTTTAAAGAATAATCTTGAAAACGGATAATAAAATCCCAAACCAAAAAATAACCGGAATTAATACTAAAATAACTTATAATAAGGCGAAACCGATAATATAATCCTAATTAAAACATTTCTATATTAAATAAATAACATTTAATTATCCTAAAATATAAAACGTTTTTTACGGAAAATATATATTATACGTAACCGATTTCGAATATCAAATATATATTATTAAATTATATTAATATAACGTTATACATAAGTACCCTGGATGCACAAGCACCCTGGATAAATTTTCACACATTTCGATTATCCAACTTTAATTGTTTATTTCTTAACAATAACAACATAGAACGGCTTACAAAAGAAGCGAGAATGAACCTAGCCATTCAGGTAAAAAAACGAGACCCGAAACTTAGTTATGCGATATTTAGTTCTATGTATGAAGTTGCTCGTTTTATTTTGCAGATACGATATATTGGTATATTTTCCTTAAGTAACCGTATACCCAAATCGCGAAAATTAACGCCGACCGAAGAATAATCGATTGTCGACCGTATCCTCGACCTAGATGCGCGAGCGTTTCCTATCCGGCGTCAGCATGTTGAAGATATGGCGAATTTGTTGCTTACGTAACGCGTCGTAAAATACGTTAGGGTTAATTAAGTGGACAACTTTATTAAACGGTAACAAAAACTTTAGACGCGTTTAAATCGAAAAATCGATTATTAAAAGGTATTATGCGAAAATTCAGAGATATTTCGTAAGTGGTTCGAGCTTATTCGGGTTATTATCGCAAAATACGGTATCATAAAAAAGGATATTTATAATTTCGACGAAATTAAATTTTTGATAAGACTTTTTATAATAACGGGCATAATAATTATTAATACCGAAAGACGTAAAAGATTTAAACAAACTTAATAAAGGAATAAAAAATAAGTTACAATTATCCAGGTTATTAATTTTTAAAGTTAGGTTATACCGTTATTTATTATTATGGCGGGGAAAAATTACCTTAGGAACTGGTTCCGTAATAACCCGCCGCCAACAGCCGGTTGGAAAATCGCATTAAGTAATAATAACTGGATAACGAACGAATTAAGTTTAAAATAGGTCCAGTATTTCGATTAATATATTCGAACGCGTACGAAAAGATCGAAACATTTTTTTATTTTCGACGGTTACGAAAGTTACTATTCGATAAAATTCGAAAAATATTAAGCCAATTACGACATTATTACATTTTATATATTCGCGTATTTTTCGCATAAGTTTTAACCTTTTAACGTATCTTGTTTTTTTCTTTTAAAACGCGCTTATTCGTTATATATCGAAAGCTTGATACGACGTTATCATACTTACATTGCCAAAAAGGATTTCCTTACCGGCTTTTACGACGCGTTTAAAGTTGTTATAACGTCCGATAACATCAAATCCGGATTTGCCGTAACTAGTCTTGTTTTATTCGATCCTAATACCGTTCTTTCCATATTCGAAATTGCTCTAGTTGTATTTACGCCGACCGTCTCCCCGTTAACCTCCGCCGGTTCCATTTATTCCCTACCTGCGAATACCCCTAAGAATATTAAAGAAGTAATAAAATAAGGACGATACTTGCAAAAAAAGATTAGAAATTATTAAGGTAACTCGCCGACAAAAATCGTTAAATCGGCTAATTTTTTGATAAAAAATAATTTATTATTTTTGTACGAAATTACTTTTTTTCGAAAAGAAGTTATCTAATTGCGCAAAACGAACCACATCTTAAGCAAACGTCGGAGGATTAAGAATAAACGTTTCCAAAAAGGAGGGACACTTATTATATAAAAAGGATAAGCTTTCCTAGCCGAAAAGGAAGGGGGTGGTGGAAAAATGCAACTAATAATAGCCGAAGGTAGTCGTCGTAAAAGGGTTGCGACGAAAGAACCTAAGTATGGCATCTGCGGCAAGCCCGGACATAATGCGCGTACTTGTGATAAAGCTGTAGATACGTCTAACGAAGAAGAATCCGATTAATTTTAATCAATGCGATATGTTGTTATTAAGTTATTTGAATTTGTTGTTGCGAGGTGCCAAAATTCATCCAGGGTGCTTATGTATTACGTTAGCGGAAAATAATAAAAAAATAAATGCCCTATATTTTAATTTTAATACGAATACAAATTAATCAAAAAAAACCTTTAATTATTAAAAATTTATAAATTTAATAATATCGTAAAAAACCTATATTACGAATAAAATCTTTTATTACGTAAAAATATGGTATTTACATAAATATTAAATATTAATAATATAATTCGAAATGTATTAAGTAATAATAAATAATAAAATAAAATTTACGTTATAACGGATTATACCGGCTTTATAAATTATTAAATTATTAAATTAATTATAGATCCTTAATTAATTATAACTTTCGCAATTTAATAAAAAAATTATATAAACCGGATATTATATAAAAGAATTTATAACTTTATAAACCTGGCCATTTAACTAAAAAATACATATTATATAACTATTTTATAAATACTATAATTTACAAAATTATACGGGCAATAAATATACAAATTACGCATAAAAACGTAATAAAAAATATTTATACGTAATCCCCAAATATTCGGCATTATTATATAATCCAAATAAAATTTTCTAAAAAGATTTAAACGCAAATATTACGCTTAAAACGAACAAAGTTTTTAAACCCGAAAACATAAAAGGTATTATTAATACATAAATTATAATAATATGCGAAAAAAGGTAAAACGAGAGGAAAAAATCTTCAAAAAATGTTTAAAAACGTTAATTAATAAATTAATTACGGACGAGGTATACGGCTTAACCCGAAATTATACGTTATATTTAAATATAAATAATACGATATTTTTATATAACTTTATAAAAAATAAAATATTCGGATAAAATATAATTAATTAATATTACGCAAATTATAAGTTTAATTATTTACATTAGTTTTGTTAATAATTATACTACGTACTATATCCTAAAATATTATCCCTTTATTTACGGTTTTACTACTAAAAGCGACCAAATAATCGCAGTAATATATAAAACAATCTCGAAATTAACTAATTAAAATTACGTAAGTAATAAACTATATTAATATTAAAATTATAATACAAATCTTATATCGCTTATCAAAAAATACAAAAATAATAACGGACCGTTTTAATCAAAATTATTAATTAAGTTATCGATAATTTGTACTATAAAATTATAATTTTCTTCTGTATATAAAGTACTATAATTATCTAAACCAAATTATCCCTAACAAACTTAATACTAAAAGTTTTTCGCGTAATTACGTTAAAACCATTTATAAATTAATCTTTATTTTTTACTGTATTTAGCTAATTAAACCCACCCTTATTGTTAGCAATAAATACGGTATTATTAAAATTAATAAATTTAATTTTCATAATTTTACGGCCCCGGGCTAAAATATCCTCAAATTCCTAACCATCCCCTTTAATCCGAAATAAATATCCCTTAACAAACCAAAAATTCCGAAACAAAAAATAAACACGTTTAAAAATTTCGTTACGAAAATCCCGAATAATATAATATTTATGTCGCGAAAAAATATAACTGGTATAAAATTCGTATTATAAGGGAATACGGTACGTAACTAAAAATAAATTTCGGAAAAAAACAATATTAACATTATATATATTATTTACCCTTTCGATTAAATATTTTCTATATTTTCTCTTTAAATTTTATTAAAATTAAATTTAATACTGTAAAACGTAATATCTAATTAAAATAAAATATCTCTTTACCGCAATTAAATTAACTAACTTTATAAAAAAATAATAATATCGGTATTAACCGCCTAATATAACTAACGTTATTATATCGTATAACATGCGAAAAATATAAATAAATTTAAACTTCTTAAAAAAAGATTTTTTCTTAATTTTTTTTTATAAAAATAATATCGATTAACGGTTAATTATTATCTTTAATAAAGTTAAAAAATTATCGCCTTACGATATATTGCCTATATTAAAAATATTTCCGGCCTTGCGGTTATCTAAAAAAAAAGGCCTTATTTAGTACGTTTTAATTAAAATTACGTTACCTAAAAAATAATATAAATAAATCAGATTCCCTAATTAAAAAGTAAAATACTTACGAATTATTTATTAAATGATTTATGTTACTAAATAACGTATTATTAATAAATAATAATAAAAAATCTTCGTCGGAAAAACCTTTATCTATTAATACGTCCTAATTAAAACCCCGTAATACTTTCCTTATTTATCTAACGCGACTAAAATACTTAAAAACCATATTATATGCGACAATTTCGAATTTAGTAATAATTAACTAAAAGTATATATACTTTATAAACTTGATAAATTATATTTTCGAAAAAGAAATTTCGATTAAAATATTTTCGGTAATTCCGTATATACCAAACACTTTATTAACACATAGTTCGTATTAAACGCATAATTCCTATAAAAATAATACGAATATATTGAAATGGGGTAGGGTGTTACGGTTGTACTTAGATTCGGTTAAATAATTAGTCCGGATTTTATATATATATTAGGACGTTTTTTTCGCCATGGGTTCTACCTAAGGAGTATCGTCACTTATTACGTTCTTATAATTATCAGTTACAGGTTTAATATCATAAATATACGCGTTATTTTTTTATTAACATTTACTTAGATAATAATATATTTAGAGAATTTATATTAATTAAGATTAAACTTTCCTAAATCATTTTAAATGGCTATTAAGAAGAGGAAATTAGCTTTAATTAGCTGCCGAGGTAACTTTTAATTTTTCGACAAATAGTTGGAGGAGATAAGGCCTTAATTAGTAATATAGATGTTATAGTTACGACTATCGGAGTGCGAAAGCACATATTACGTTACATATAACGATAACGGTATAAATGGTTATCGAAAACAAAACGATTCGAGAATATTATTAATTAGAGGAAATATTTGGGATTAAGAGTTTACGAAATTTTTCCTAAGTAAAATTTCCAGTTAACCGGTTTTAAAGGATTATATGTTTAAGGAATGTATTAGTTAGGAGATATGGTTTAATTATTTATGTTTAAACCGACGGTAAGATATAAAATGTGATTTATATTTTAAGAAAGTTTGCATAATATAATTAAAAGATAAATATTAATTAATTATGATTAAGGATTAACCGAAAGAGATTAATTAGGATTAATTGTTAAAAATTGACCGTATAGATTTATGGACGTAAAAGTATGTTGTTGGTAACGTAATTATATAAATTTTGGATTAATTGGAAATAAAGTAACGCTAATGTGGTTGACGATATGGATTGGATTATTAATATAGGCAGAAAAAGGAATAAAGCTGTAAAGCTTTCGATTTCGGTTATAAGAAAAGAAAGTTAAAAAAGGATTAATATTCCGCTATATAATTAGAGAGTTGGAAAGGATGCGTTAATTAATATAATTTGAACTGTTTTCGCGTTGATTAGTTAGTAGCCTATATGGCCCTTATTTGTAAGTATTATATGGGATTTGCTGTTATTAATTAGTAAGATTATTATGGCGTTAAAATTATTAGTTAAATTGTTAATCGTAAAATTAAAGACGATTAAGTTTAATATTTACCGATAATAAAGTATCGATAAGAGAAGATAGGTTTACCTGAATAAAAAAAAAAGGGCGATAATTTTATTTCGATTACGTAAAACCCGGAAGATATAGGTGGGAGTATTAAATATTTTATTTTTTATTTACCTATTTAAATGATAATATTAAGTAGTTAAATTATATTTATCTTAATTTTTTTTTGATTAGTAGATTTTATTAGGTTTTAATCGGTTCGTTAAAAGCCCGTTAAAGTTAGTTAAGATTGTTATATAATAAGGATTATTACCTACTTCTAAGTTCCTTAAGGATTAGAACCTAACGTCGATGTCGAATATTATTAACCGTTACCGATTATTAAAGCCTGAGTACGAAAGTAAGGTTAGTAACGAGCTATATTTAAGTAATTTTATTAGTTCCTTTAAGTTCGTTACGGATTTTATTAAAGGACGATTACGAGAGATACTGGATATTATCGTTAAAACGTCTAAAGGAAAATACGTCCGGCTTATATAAATCTTGTTACGGATTTTTATTGGATTGGCGATATTTACACCCGAAGGTATACCTTTAGAATTTATAGATCGGATTGGATACGGTTTCCCAGTGGATATTATGTAACAGTTTGTTTTTTTTATGATTTTACCGGATGCGTCCGTTTTTCTAAATTTTTGTTTTTTTGGTATTGTAATTATTAATTAGCATAAAAAAGTTGGTAAATTGTTTAAGAAATATAAGCTTACCAAAGCCGATATAATTAATGAGTTATTATAGTGGACGGATAACTTTTATATAAAAAATCGAGTTAAAGTTATCCTTAAAAGAGTTATTATTTAGGATAATATGATTAAGAATATGTTAAAAACTTTTAAGTTATAAGGTTTAAAATAGGTACGGATTATTAAAAACCGATTAAAAACGTTAACGAAATAAATATAACGTAACGTACCTAATTAGGTTTATAAGTATTGCCTGGAATATGCCGTTAAGGTTCGTAATATCGTAAAAAAGGTTACGTTTAAAAATAAGATTATGAGTAAAGACGAATATATAAAAAGTTCTTTGGAAGGATTTTTAATTAGTTGCTTTAAAAAAGTTTTTAATAATTCGTCTATAAAGTTTGAAAATTTATATGCAATATTTTACGACGTTGTTATGATATTAATTAAGGAGTAGGTTTTTAATAAAGCCGGATTAATTCGATATAAAAGACGCGGACGGCTATAAAATGTAATTCGTTTCGATTTTGAACAAACAGATAAGATACGACAATAAGCATATAAACCTATTTAATAAAGTAGTTTTGGACTTAAGTTTATTTTATCGATAAAATGTGATTAGGTAGTAGAAATTATTAATACCTTATAGGAGTTAAAGATTGCCCAAGTATGATAAATCCAAAACCTCGACGCTTTTAAAAAGGAAATGCGGAACTAAAAAACCGCCCGGGCTTTATAATATTATGCTTCACCTGGCCAGGAACTTGCATAGGTATAATACCATAGCGTTAATTTATTAATTAATGCTATAAGTTTTCAGCTAGATAATTATAGCAGAATGGGATTTTACCGTGAATAAGGTAGTTACCGCGGTAATTATTAAGGTAGTTATTAAGGCGGTTATTAAGGCCGTAAAGGAAAATTTGGCAATTTGGAAAAAGGATTTTATTGGTTTTGCAAAAAAAAAAAAAAGATATGTGATAAATGTTTGCCGATTATTTTTGAATATGGAAAAGATTGGCATTATTTTATTTGACGACGATTTGCATATTATTTACCTCGGAGGTAAAGATGATCGAGCCATTTTAGGTATAATATAGTTTTCGACGGCACTTTAGAATTAAGTTATCGATAAACGAGTTCTTATATAGAAAAAGATCTCGGAATCGATTTATAATTCCTTAAGCTTTTTTAATTACTTTAAAAAGAAGATAAAATATTTCGATTATTAATAAAAGATTTTTAATGATTTGGGAAAATTTAAATTTAACGTTAATTTAAAGTTAATTTAACCTAATATTTTAGACGTATTATAACTTATGATAATTTCAAAGCCGGATCAATTAGAGCCTGTTATTAATTAAAACTGAATTACCGAGATTAACATATTTTATTTTGTTACGGACAATGGGATGCCGTTTTATAAAGAGGTACCGTTAATTAATTGGTTATAAAGTGATTTTATTGAGAGTAAAGGTATTTGGCATTTTAAGGAGATTTGCGCATTAAGGGTTGATATAGACGATTAGCTACCTGTTTTTATTAACGTTATGTTAGCTAAAAAACCTGGTAAGAAAAAAGAAACGAATGAAAAATTTGTAAAAAGGAATAAGATTAACGATAACGAGGTTATGTAAAATAAACCTTTATTTATAAATGCCGAGATGGAAATATAAACGGACGATATCTTTAATTACGAAGGATTAATTAATAAATAATTGGTGAAATATTGAAAAGTTAAAATTTACAAAAACGCGAAGAAGAAGTTTGAGATTATTTAGTTGGAATTGATTAAAGTTTGCCCAAATTTTAGTAAAGTTTTTAAAGATTTTATGGTTACGAAGATTTTCGAAATTTTAAACCGTAGGAATAAAAAGACGATTAAGATGTTAAAGGTAAAAGTCTGTAATTTTGTGCTAATTAAGCCGTAATAAGCCTTTAAGATTTTGACTATAGATATCGGATATAAACCGGAGAGTTAGAAAAAAGTTAGTATTTTATTAATATAGTAATGTAGCCCCACCGAATATATTATCCCGTTATTTAGGCTTGCTGTTAAAGTCGGCCTTAGTAAAGGAGAAAACCTGATTAATGGTATTATTGATACCAGAGCCGAATTAAATGTTATAATTTTGTCATACGTTAAGAAATATAGATTAGTAATGCGATAAATACGAGTTTTCTTTATGGGTTTTAATTTTTAAAAAAGGATTAAGTTTGAGGGTATAATTAAGGCGTTTATTTAGTTAATTGGCCGATTGTTTATAATTCCGTTATTTGTTGTCGATAACGTTTACGTTGCGTAATTTCTAATATTAGGATTTAATTTTATGGCGAAATTTAAGATGATATTAAATATGGATCCGGATGTGATGGAAGGAATTTTAGAGTTTGGATTGACGAAGATTATTATTTTTTTGATATTAGTAGGATAAGTTAACCGTAATATCCGCGCGGATAATTAATTAGCAAAAATAAAGCCGGTAAATTTATAGGCCGTTTTATTAAGGTAAATAGGCTTATTGGCGAAACGATAAATGAATTAGTTATAAGCCCTTATGTGTTCTTGATTAGGGATATTTGTTTTGATTAGGATTATAAGATAATTTAGGAGGTTATAAGAGATTAGTTAGATTTAGGGGATAAGATTGTAGGATAGTTTAGTAGTAAGAATTAATATAGGTTTTGTATGGGATTATATAGAAAAAGGTGCGATAAAATAATCGGGAAAAAGAGAAAGAGGAAATTAGGATTAATATTATGTATAAACCTAAATGGAAGAAAATGGTTTTTATCGATAATATATTATTAGATGGATTGGTATTACTTAAAGACCCGGATTGGAAAATAAAGAAGTTTGAAAAAGTTATATAGGTAATTAAGAAGTAAGAAAAAGTTTAAGATAAGCCGGATACCTTATTAATAGTATTATTTCCCCGGTTTATTTTTATGCCGTAAAGAATACGATTAATTAAAGAAAGATTTAAGGCCATACTTAATTAAGTTAGAGATAGGTTTATCCGTATAAAGAAGGCCTTTTTTAAAGAGATATTATTTCGGAAAAAGGTAGTATTAAGATGGGACTAGTAGGAATATGGTTGGATTAAAAAGATTATCGCATTTTTTTACGAAGTTAAGATTATTTTTTATAAGGTGTGGTAAGTTAAGGGTATTATGGTACCTGTTAGCATAAGAAATAAGCTAATTAACGTGTTGAGAGTACGTATCGAAAAAGGAGTGCTTAAGTAATTGCATGTTGCGTATTGGAATGCCTGGTTCTTTGTAAAGAAGAAAGATAGTGGTTTGCGATTAATTAATTCCATTACGAAAATGAACGTTGTTATTTTGCGGGACGAATGGATGCCGGAAAATTGCGACGAATCTTCCGCGGATTTTGTTATGTACTTGTTGGTTTTTTTGGTAGATTTTTTCTCTGGATACGATTAGGTAATTTTAGTTCCGGCCAGTAGAGATATGACGACGTTTGCGATATTATTGGGATTGCTTAGATATATTACTATGCCGATGGGATTTATTAATTTAGTAGTTTACTTTTATCGTATGGTTGGGAGGATTTTTTATGATTTGATGCTCGAAATTGTTCGACTATTTGTGGATAACGTTGGTATTAAAGGATTAAGGATACGGTACGACGATAAAAAGATTTTTTCCGGGATTCGACGGTTCGTTTTTGAGCATATCGTTAATATAAATAAGACGCTTTTTAATTACGAGCTTGCTGGAGTTACGATTAATATGGGGAAGTTTTATTGGTATTGTGAATTTATAGTTATTGTTGGATTTTTTTGTGGTGTAAATAGGCGTCGACCGGATAATGCGAAAGTGGTGAAGATTTTAGAAATTAGCTTTTGTAAGAATGTTTCAAAGGTTAAAGTTTTTTTAGAGATTACCATTTATTATCGGATATTTATCGTGTATTATATTATTAAGGCGGAACTATTTACCTGTTTATTTCGTAAGAACGTATTTTTTATTTAAAGTTTTAATTAAAAGTATGCTATAAAGATATTTAAAAAAGAATTTACGATAGTTTTGATTTTGATTATTTTTGATTATAATTCCGGAGTTGGCAAGATTATTATAAGGATAAATTTTTGCGGGAAAAATTTTGGAAAAACGTTGGGTTACATAATTGGTAGCGTAAAATATCCGGTACGTTATGAAAGTGGTATTTGGAAGGGAGTTAAGTTTAATTATAACGTTATTAAGTTAGAATGTTAAATTGTTTTGAAAATTTTGAAACGATTTCGGAATTATATTTATAAAATTCGATTTACGTTAAAGATTAACGTTAAAATTGTAGTTGCTTAAATCAATAACTTTATAAGCTTATTACCTGGTGCCTTATTAATTTGGTAGATTACGTGGATTAAGTTTTTTAATTTCGAAATTAGATATGTTTTTAACAAAAAGAATATGGCCGTTAATGGGTTATTAAGAAAATTAGCCGGGCTTTTTGACGCGTTGGACGATTAATGGAAAGGGGAAGTCGATAATTTTATTAATATTTAGCTAGATGTTATACGGTTAAATATTATTATTGAGATAATTTAAAAAGAAAGGGAAAGGTTTTTTATTGGGGATTAGTTTGAACGGTTATAAAAGTACGCGAGGTTTTTTATAATATTAAAATTTTCCGATTGATTTGCGTCCGTATCGACAAAAAAGCGGGCCGCCTTTAAGATCGAAACCGTGAAATATTTTGTCCAAAACGGTATTTTATGGCGTAAAGTAGAGAAATAATACGGCAATCGTAAAGTTATTAATAGTAACCAGGAACGTTTAATAATAATTAGATAGTGTTATGAGGATTGCGGTTATAAGGGATGAGATGCGATTTACCGACGTATAGTTGTTTTATATTATTGGCGCGATATATATAAGTATATACGGGAGGCGGTATTTGTTTATGTTTTATGCTAGAAAGTTATTGATTAACGTTTCGAGAAAATTTACGGCTTTTTAGAATTATTAGATATTGTAGTTGTTTAGGTTATTAACGTTTAATTTATGCCGAATGATAATGGTTATAAGGTTATTGTAAAGGTTTGATGCGAATTGTCCGGTTATTTTAAGGTTAAAGTATTGCGTATAATTATATTTGTAGCGATTAAGAAATTTTTGAACGAGCAGATTTTTTATTGATACGGAATCCCGATTAAAATTAAGATAGATGGAGGGTTTGAAAACAAGGGTGAAATTATTAAGGTTTACGAAATATTAGGGATTAAGCGTAAAGTTGGTGTTATATATGTTACTTAACGGTAAGGACTTATTAAAAGAGGATATTTTTTAATTGTTACAGATTTAATAAAAGCGACGAATGGTATTAATAAAGGATGGGTTAAGTTTTTACTTAAGATAATATTTACGGATAATATTATTGTAAAAATGTTACGACCTCACTAGGTCTTGGCCCCGGGGACGGTCACCCCACTCGCGATAAGATTACGTAACATGGATTTGGATGGATGTTCTAATCCATCTTAATCCATGGTGATGGATTTGGATAAATGTTCCAATCTATCTTAATCCATAGTAATAGATTTGGATGGATATTTTAATCCATTTTAATTTATGGTAATAGATTTGAATAAATATCCCAATTCATTTTAATCCATTAAAATGGTTAAAGATATATATATTCGTTTATTTCCAAAAGTTTAAATAGCTTCAGCTTATAATATAACTTAGTTACCCAAATTACTTTTAATATCTGCTATTACCAGACGTAATTATACTTTTAACCTATTATTTAAATTCCCATAATATTATTACAAACATAAACCGTACGATTAAAGTTTAATAATTAGTTAAGCCAGTTAGCTGTTATACGTTATAAGCTTTTATTTAATAATATAATTAAATTTTAAGCAATACGCCATATTATTAACATATCGGATAATACCCAGGAACCTATTACCTAACAGTATAAAAATACGATCAAAAAGTTCGAAAAGGCCGTTTAACGCTTTAAGGCCCAGGTTAATACTACCAAAACTAACGAAGTTAAAATTAAGCCCAGAAAATCCGAACCTTACGACGGAAAAGGTAGCATACAAAGTTTCCTTACCCAGGTACGCGTTTATCTCCGTTTCGAAAGGGTTATTAATAAAGCCGACAAAATCTTTACGGTCGCGGTATTCCTTAAGAAAAACGCCTTAAATTAATTTAAACCTACCTTACGAAACTATTTAAAAAATAAGAAATCGGATTAGCAGTAAGTTACCAAAACCTTTTTTCAATATTATATTAATTTCGAAAAAAAACTAAAGGCCAATTTCGAAAACCCAAACGAAAAAAAAACCGCAGCATAAAAAATTTTCGATTTAAAGCAAAAAGGATTAATATTTAAATATACAATAATATTTAAAAACTTTATAACCAAAGCAAAATAAGTAAACGAAAAAAACGATAACCTAATTAATATTTTTTATAAAAGTTTAAAAGATGACGTTAAGGACGAAATTATTAAGATAATACGCCTTATTACCCTAGATAAATATATCGCAAAAGCCGTCAAAATCGATAATCGATAATATAAACGACGATAGAAACGAAAGGAACAATTTATTCCCAAACCCAGGTTTACGGGAACCAACCAGATTAAAAAACGCGATATACCTTTTATTGCCCATAAAACGGCCCCAGGACTTATGGAACTAGGAACTGCCCAAAAAAAAAATTAAAGCTAAGTCAAATATTACAATTATAATAAAATGGGCTACATAAAAAGTTAATATAAGGCCCTTAAAAAATAATAATACCACAAATAAACGCCAGTACCTAAAAAATAACCGAAAAACAAAAAAGCCGTTATTTTCAGCATAGTGTAACGAACCTGTCATACCTCCATCTGGAAGTATAAGCAGTATCCGAAATGGGGGTTCTTGATTTGTAGGTAACAATAGCATAATGAATGGGGTGTTCGTTAAAAAGATTTGCGGACTTTTCCCTTAACTAAAGAACGGTATAGTTACTTTTGGTTAAAAGCTTAAATTAATAGCTAAAGAGCGAAATTAACTAGATATTATTTATACAGGAAACCGTCCATTATATATCCATTTTAGATTTTAATAAGTATGTCGTGGATTTATGTAATTTATGTAATTTGCCAGATTACTTAAATTACCTAAATTATTTTTAGGTTTTGGTAGGAAAAGTTAAGCTTTTTTCTGTTCCGAAATTTAACCGCCTGGAACCTGCGCCAGGTTCCGAGGATAGGTTTTCCCAAGATAGGAACCCTTATTCCTGTATTGTAACATTATTTCCTTTTTTTAAGGATTTTTGTCCTAAAGATAAAAACCGTAAGTATCCTTTTTGTTTTGTTGGAAGGGTAGTTCCTTAGTTGATTTTATTATAACAGGTCGAATTAAAAAAGAGAAAAAAAAACTGCGATTGTATCAGAAAGAATTTCGTGCCATTCGTGCAAAGAATATTGAAAAGTTTGGTTTATAAATTAACCTTTATTCGAACTGTATTTATTTTAAGGAAATTAAGTATTTTTACGTAATAAGCATCCCAAGTTATAGTTATTGTATTTGTCGGTAACGTTTGGCATATAACGTTCTGGAAATAAACTTTCTGTCGAAAATTGGGGAAGAATATAACCGTTTATAAAAGGAATAACGCGAGGTAAAAAAGGCCTTAATTACTTTGTTTAATCGTTTAAAGCGGTTGCGCTTTTAATAGGATATTTTAAGAAAAAAGGCCGTCGTCATTTTAAAGGAAGGATTCGAACGGGATTAATAGAAAGATTAAGAAAGGTTAGAAGAAAAATAACGTCGTATAAAAGCGGAGCAAACGTAACTCGATTTTAAAATAGACGTTATGGTAAAGGCGTTTACTTCTTTCGGTTGGAATGCCGAAAATTTGGATTTAGGCGGAGGACCGTTATCGCCTGTAACCTTGGCCGCATTAAAGACGGTCGGTTAGGATTTTGCCGATAAAAATCTTTAACCAGGTTTATCGTATTCGTTAAATGCTTAAATGGTTCCCATATGTTATCCTTAGGTGGGTAATTTATCTACTTAACCAAGTATTAAATTTTGTTTTTGATTATTTTAAAATCCAGTATTTTTTCGATTTCGTATTCGTTATCGTCCTTTTCGATTTCGAAATTCTTTTTAAGTGGGGCGTTTTTTGGGGCTGGTTCTAATAAGGAAATATGGAATATAGGGTGTATTTTTATGGTTTTGGGTAATAATAATTTATAATTGGTTTTTAAATTAACTTCCTTAATCTTAAACGGATTAAGTTTTTTAAAATTAAGTTTATCGCTGGATCTTTTTATTTTAATCTGGAAAAAATTTAACGTCGTATTTTGCTTTTAACGTATTAAGTAGATTTTGTTTCCTTTCGTTAAAATTGGTTCTTTAATTCTTTTTTTATTATAATGCTGGGCCATCCTTTGTTGCAAGAACTGTAACTTAGTTTAAAGTCGGGCCTGTATTGTTTTGATTTTTGTTATTATTATTTTTGCTCGTGGAATTATCGCAGTAATAACTGGGGCCTTATGTATGGATTGTTTTAATCGTTGGGTTGCTACGTTATATCTATATATAGCTATATAAGGTAATATACTTATATCTTCGTTAACGGACGTATTGTAGGTTATCTGTATAAATAATAAAAGCTTAACCTAATTATCTTATTAATAATTAACGTAACTTCGAAGGTATTGCTTTAGGGTTTGGTTTAATCGTTCCGTTTGACCATTTGTCTGGGGGTAATAAGTTGTTAAAAATTTCAGTTTAGTACCGATTTGCTTAAAGAAACTGGTACCGAATTTGGAAGTAAAAAGTTTATTCCGGTTAAAGATAATCCTTTTTGGTATTCCGTATTTGTTAAGATAATATCGAATAAAGGCGTAAGTTAATTATTTTGCCGTTACGGTTCTTTTAAAAGGTAGGAAGTACCCATATTTAGTAAGTCTGTTAATAATTATCCATACTGTATCATACTTAATTCCGGTAACGGGGTTTTTCGATATAAGGAAACCAGTAATAAAATCCCAGATTATGGTATTTTATGTTTTATTAGGTATTTTTGTAAGTTGTAACAAGTTATATGGTTTGTGGCGGGCTGCCTTAACTTTGTTGCAAATGTTGCAATTTTTAATTACTTATTTAACTATTTAACGGAGTTCTGGGAAGTCGTATTTTTCTTAAAATCGTTTGATTATTTTAAATATTTCTTGGTATTTATATAAAGGATTTTCATAAAATTTCTTAACAAATTCCTTCTGTTATTAATAAGGGATATAAATTTTGCCGCGAAATAATAATTAATCCTTATTATTTCCCTTTAACTATTTAACTTCCTTTCGTTCTTTTAGATCGTAAAAGTTTTTGAATTAGGTTAACTTTTCTGGAATAGGCTGTTTTAGGGTTACATATAACTATACTATCCTATCGTCCTTACGATATAGCACCTATATGTATCGTTTGGAAACTTTGGAATCGTAATTTCCTTTTCGGCTTAAAATATCCGTTTAAATATTTTCCTTACCTTTAATATGGTAAATTTTAAAATTAAATTTAGATAAAAAAACCATCTAATTTTTATGGCATTTATTTAGTTCTTAGGTCGTTATAAATCTGGTAAGATTTTTGTAATCTAAATAAATATCGAATAAATTCTTAGTTCCATTAAGGAATAGTTCCCATTTTTTAAGTGCTAAAATAATCATTAATAACTTTTTGTCGTAAATAAGGTATTTAAGTTCTGCGTTTTTAAAGACTTTGGAAAAATACGCTATTAGGTATTACTTTTTATTGTCCTTTAATTATTTTAATACTGTTTTAAGGGCGTAATTTAAAACGTTTATTTTAAGTCGTTTTTTTTTGTGATAATTTGGTAGTTTGATTACCGGGACGCTGATAATTTTGTTCTTAATTTTTTAAAAAGCTTCCTTAGCTTTGTTTAAAAGTTCGAATTCTTTCCCGACGTATTTTTTAATAGTAAGTTTAGTAAGGGGGTTGGTAAGCTTACCGTAATCTTAAATTAAAGGCCGTACGTAGCCGGTAAATTCTAAAAATTGACGAATGTTAATAACAGTAGCTTTATTTGGGATCGGCCAATTTTTGACAGTTTTTAATTTGGAATCTTGGATCTGAATTTGTCCTGGGGTAATGGTAAAACTTAGAAAGTTTAGCTTTTGGGTATGCCAAATGTTTTTTTTAACGTTTACCAGTAGGTTAGCTTTTTTAAGGGCTTTTAGCATTTAAGTAATATGTTTCTTATATTTCTTTAAAGTTTCGGAATAAATAAGAATATCGTCCAGGTAAACGAAAACGAATTTGTTTAAAAATTTCCGTAAGATAATGGTAAGCATATATTAAAAGCTAGCTGGTATATTGGTTAAGCCTTATAACATAACCTTATATTCGTAATATCCATAAATAATCCTAAAGGTAATTTTCCATTTTTTGCCTTTAGTTATTCGAATTAGGTAATAACCGTCTAGTAAGTCCAAGGCTGTAAACTATTTGGCTTTGTTAATATTTTTCCTTATAATATTTATTAACGTTAGGAGATATTTATTTTTGATAGTAATATCGTTAAGTTATTTATAATCGTAAATTCGTCGATATATTGGATTTTTATCCTTATCGATTTTGATTTTGCTATTTTTTATTTTTGGTATTATTATAACTAGGTACCCTGCAGGTAATTCGGATTTTTAAATATAACCTTTTTTTAAATTTCGTTAAAAACTTTTCCAAAAAGCTTTAACTTTTTTAAGGTTTATATAGTAAATTTAATAAAATTTTGGGTAATATCTTTTTTTAATAAAAATCCTATAATCTTATTAGTTATAATTAGGCAATTTTTTTCGGGTTCGTTCCTTAAATAACTTTTTAAACCGTCGGTACTTAAAAGGCATTATTAATATTAAATTAAAAACCTTGGTTTCTTTAATTACGTAATAGATTTTATAGGATTTATCCGTAAAATTATTTTACGAAAACGTTTATTTTTTCCAGTTAATACGTAAATTACTGGAACGTAATTACGGTATTTCCAAAATAATGTTATATCTAGAGATGTCGGCGATATTAAAGGTAACCCGTTTTAAATGTCCTTATATTTAAATCTCGAATTTTTCCGTCTTTCGAAGGATTCGATCGTTATTATAAGTGAACAAGTTTTTATTAACTGTTCGTAACTTATAAGATTGTTACTTATATTTTTAAGGGATTTGGTATCGTTTAATTATTTTAAGAGAAATAAAATTTCTTTTTGCTCCGGAATTAATTATGGCGTTAAATATTTTATTTTTACAATAAATAAGGATTTTAATCTAATTCCGTATTCCTTTTTAAACCTTACATAAGGTTTTATATATAGGGGCTTTTTGGTACTTTACTTTCGAGGGCTTTTGCCGTTTTTTAACTGATATGCCTTAAGGGCTAAAAGACGTCTTTATTCGCGTACCTTCCGGACCGCGTATTTGGTACAATTATTATTTATATACTTAAACCATTTTCTGTTGCCGAATTGGCACTTAAAAATAACTATTTTCTTCTAGCTTTTCTTTAGGTTTTATATTTCGCAAATTATCGGGTTAAAAGAATAAACCTCCGAAAGGGGTACTTCCATAACTAGGAAGTCGTATTTGTCGTATGGTACTAACGCATAACATAAACATTTTTGCGTTATAATCTTCTGGCTTTATTCAGATTTAAGGTATAAGTAATAAAATTTAGGGTAATCTGGTTATTAAGGGGTTTCTGTATATCTGCATTTATCGTCTGGCTTTATAAGTATTTTTTCGTTATATTTTGGCCAAAAGTCGTTATCCTTTTTGGTTCGTTAATAAATAAGGTAATTATGATTATAATAAGCAGTAAAATGTAAAAGCCTGTAATTATCTGTTGGTTTAAGGTGTATAATATATTCCGGAAAAATGTAATGTTCGGGGGATAACTATTTATGGTTATTAAAATCCTTTCGTAATTAACCATTTTAATCGTATATTTTACATTCTTGTATGTCGAGGTAATAAATATATCCTAACGTAATGGCCATTTTGGAGCTCGCTTTTCCTGGATAATATTTGCAAGCTTTAGCTATAATATTTTAGTAAATAATGTAATTTTTACTGTTTGGGTCGTTATTTTTGACCTTGCTGGTTATAATAATGGTAAATTTCTGATTGGTAAAAGTAACGCTTATTTTTTTTTCATCTTTATCCTTGCTATTTATGTTTCGTTCGGCCGTACGGATTTTTTTTTTGGGCTGGGAAATTTTATCTCTTTAATAATTTTTTTAAGGATTTCCTTTCTTCGCTAAAAAGTAACATTCGCTCTTAAAATAACTTTTTTTGTTACAGTTAAAATACTTAACTTTAAACTTATTTTTTTTGGACTTTATTAAAGCCGTACTGGTTTCCTTTTGGGACCTATCCTTTGCTTTTTTGTTGCTGCTAGAACGTTTATCGCCATTTCGTCTGCCGGTACCTTTCTTTTTAAGGTATCGATTAAAAGTACGTCGGTCGGAAATAATAACCTTATCAACGTATTCTTTAAAAGGTTTTTCTTTAAGGATTCGAAATATCTTATCCTTAATTTACTTCTTTAAGCCGTTATAAAAAAGGAAAAATAACGCTTTTTTTGGTAACTTGGAAATAACTGCTAGTCGATTAAATTCGGTTGCGTACTTTGCAGTAGATATAATTTGCTTTAGGTTATGCATTTTTTTGACTACGTATTATTATTTGTCGGTATTTCCGTATAAGGTTCGCATTCGTTTTTTAAAATGTTTATAATTGTTAAAAACGTAATTAATAGCATTTAAGCAATTATCGGGGGAATATGTTAAGTAATCGCTGAAAATAGGTTCGAACTAATCGAGTATTTTTCCCGCAAATAGTTAAAAGATAATTATAACCTTCTGGTAATCTTCCATTAAAGAATTTTTATATCACTTAAGGTAAAATCTGGCTTTAACCAGAAATTTTTCCATATCCGTAATTCCATTATAAGGTTTGGAAGTAATCGGCTTATAACCTTTAATATCGGGTATTTTATGGTAAGTAAGAAGGGGTATAGTTCCTTTTTGTTCTCGACCAAATAATAAAAGGGTAAAAGTTCGAGGGCGAAAAGTAAGTATTTTAAAAAAAAATGTTGAAGTTTTCGGATGGGGAATGGTTTTTGGGACCGCGGAAACTTTCTTTAACTATTAAGCAAGTTTAACGTTTTTTTTTTGGAATCTTACGATTTTTTCGGCCATAAGGTCCAGTCGTTAGTTAGTTATAAGTTCTTTTTCCTTTCCCGTATCCGTAATAAAAACTTTTTTAATTTCCTTTTCGTAATTTAACTTTTTTGGTCGTATTTCGATAATCTTTTTTGCCTCCTTAAGGGTAAAGGTAGGTTACTGTTAAAAAAAAAAAAATTCTTTTTATTCTTTAACTTTAGTAACCTTTGGTAATATGTTATCGATTAATTAAAGAACTTTTTTAATAAGGGGTAAATTATATAATTTGGTTACTAATTTTTTATTAATTAATAACGGGAATCGAATATGCTGTTTATTTACTAAACGTCGTTTTATAATATCGTTTTTATTAAGTTTAAAAAAGTTCGTATCTAACTGGGCCTTAAGTTATTCGTTAGCTATTAATTAAGGAATTATTAAAATATAACGAACCTGTTATATTTCTACCTGGAAATATAAGCAATATCCGAAATAAGGGTTTTTAATTTACAGATAATAATAACATAATAAATAAAGTATTCGTTAAAAAAATTTGCGGACTTTTCCCTTAATTAAAAAATAGTACAGTTACCTTTAGTTAAAAGCTTAAATTAATAATTAAAAAGCGAAATTAACTAAATGCTATTTATATAGGAAACCGTCCGTTATATATCCATCCTGGATTTTAATAAATATATCGTAAATTTATGTAATTTATGTAATCTGCTAGATTACTTAAATTACTTAGATCATTTTTAGGTTTTGGCAAGAAAAGCTAAGCTTTTTCCTGTTCCGAAGTTTAGCCGCCTGGAGCCTGCGCCAGGCTCCGAGGACAGGTTTCCCCAAGACAGGAACCCCTGTTCCTATATTGTAACACATAGTTAAAAAAAAAGGAAAATCTTAACCTATCTCTAAAAGTGCGAAAGGGATTACGAAAAGCCAAAGCACTCTTCCAGGCCGCAATTATCTAACGCGCTACCACGACTGGCCTAACGATTACTTAATAACTACAAAAATATAAAAGATAAAAAAAATTAATACCAGAAATACGAATATTTCGAACGTAACAAAAAAAATAATAAGGATAAAAATAATAAAGGTTAAATAAATAAATCAAAAAGTACCAAGGTTAAGACGAAACCTTATACCTAAAAAAACCCGATCGATATAAGAAATTATATACTATCTATTATAAAAAAACTTACTACCTACGATACGAAAAGTAACAAAAATATATCTAACAACGACTTATACGCATATATAAATAAAAATTTAATTTTTATACGCAAATAAAAAGTGATCCCAGGAATTAAAGGTAATACAGATACTTACGTACCCAAACCACCTAAAATATTATCAACTTACTTACGGCCAAAGGAAATTAGCCAAAAAAAAAGGATTACCCTAAATAAAACCCTATATACCATTACGAATAATATAACCATAAAATACAGGAAAAATAAGTTTATTAAACGGTAATAAAAACCCAAAACGAAATATTAAATAACTTTTACTTCCGTAAAAATTATGTTAAGGATTCGGAAAAAAGAAAAAAGGTATAAAAAGAAATTAACGAACGATTAGCCGAAATAATTTAATACCAAGCCTAATATCAAAAACCCCAAAAATATCAGAACTAACTAACCATAACGACAGACGACGAATAGGCTATAGCGATAAACTGGTCGGAAAAAACCGAAACCCTTAAAAAACAAGTTATTAGCCTAACAAATTAAATAAAGCGATATAAGGAAAAAATCCTCGAACTAAAGGTTCAGTTACGCCGATAAAAAAAGTAACTAAAATAATTACAGACAAAACCCCCCAAAAAAAAACGTTACTTATAAAAAAACTATAAGTTAACAAAAGTAAAAAAAGTCGATATATACCCCGCAAAAAAACTTTATATACGACAGTAAAAAGGACGGAAATTCCTTTTATTACAGTCGGAATAAAAATTAAGAAAAAATAATATACCGTTATAATAAATTACAAAACCGACCCGAATTATATTAAACTAAAAATAATTAACGAATTACGTTTATTATAAAAAAATAAAACCAAACCTTATAAAATCGAAAATACCGAAAGTATCAAATTTACCTATAATAACGGATAAGTTAACCGCGAAATTAATTACTTCGAAACTTATATTTAAAAACGAAAATAAACCATTAATTTTGATATTATCTTAATACGAAATTACGACATAATTTTTGGCAGAAAATAACTATATTAATATAATCCCTTAATTAATTAAAAAATTAACTAAATAAAATTCGTTTTATTCCCTATTAACGAAAACGACTTAAAAAAAAATTTTATTACTTAACTAACGACAATAACGGCAAATATAAGCATAAGGATACGATAAAAACTTTATTACTTAAAAAAATACGGTATATATAAAAAAAAGGGCAAAATAAATATATACGACGCATTATTATTATAATTAAAATACGATTATACGAAATAAACGACAATTTATAATACCAGCCCCAAAAGTTAAAAAAAATAATTAAGGTATTATTATAATATTATAAATACGAACAATTTTTTAAAAAATAAATCGAAATAAAATTACCAAAACATAATAAATAAAATCATAAAATAATCCTAAAGGATAATAAAATAATTACCTTTTATCCTATATATAACTTAAATTAATAAAAATTATACGTATTACGAAAATATCTCGAAAACAAATTACGTAAAAAATATATTAAACGTTCCAAGTTATTAACGGAATACCCCATATTTTTCGTACCAAAAAAAAAATAAAAAATTACGATTAATAATCGATTACAAATAACTAAATAATATTACCGTTAAAAATCATATACTTTTACCCCTAATTATTAAAATAAAGGATCGCGTTTACGAAACCAAATAATTTATTATTTTAAACTTACGAAACGGATATAATTTAATTCGTATTAAGTTAGGAAACGAATAAAAGATAACCTTTAAAACCAAATACGGATTATACGAATATTTAATAATATTATTCGGACTTATTAACGTACCTATAACGTTTCAAAAAATAATTAATTACGTATTACGCGAATACCTTAATATTTTTGTTATTTACTATTGCGATAACATTTTTATTTACTTAAATTTAAAGGAAAAATACAAAAAATACGTTTATAAAATTTTTTAGGTTTTATAAAATGCCAATTTATTAATTAACGCCGAAAAAAGCAAATTCCATAAACAAAAAATACCGTACTTAAAATACGTAATTACCTTAGGATATATCAAAATAAATTTTAAAAAAATAATAATAATTTAAAAATAAAAAGTACCTATTATAATTACCGAAATCCAAGCTTTCCTTAAGTTCGCCAATTATTACCGGAAATTTATTCGCAACTTTAACAAAATCGTAATATTCTTATCTAACCTAACTAAAAAAAAAACGAAATTTTAATAAATAACCGAAACAAAAAAAACTTTTCAACGGATTAAAAACGTAATTATTAATAAGCTAATATTAATCATATACGACCCAAAACGCCCCGTAAAACTAAAAACCGATACTTCGGATTATATATTAAATGCAGTAACAAAATACAAAAATAATTAAGGTAACTTACACCTTATTACGTTTTATTTTTATAAATTAAAAAAAGCTGAACTAAATTACGCTATCCTAAATAAAAAATTCCTAGCCATTATTAACGCCTTTAAAGAATTTAAATATTACCTTAAAGGGAATTTATATTAAGTCAAAATATACATAAATTACAAAAACCTAACCCGATTTACTACCACCCAAAAATTAACAAAACGATAACTCCGTTACATAAAATACCTTTTAAAGTTTAATTTCGTTATTATTTACAAAAAAAGGTCAAAAAATAACAAAATAAACGTTTTTAACAAACGACCAGATCTAAAGGAAAAAGTCCTTAAAATTCCATATTAAATATTCGACCTAACGAAAAAAGGATATATAAAAATACGACAAATCGCAACAATTAAAAAAATAACGCCCGACCTATACCAGAAAATCCAATAATATAACGATTAATTACCAGAAAAAAAAAAACTAATAAAACCCAAGTACTAGAAAAATACCAAAAAAAATTAACATACGAAATATACAAACACCAGTTACACGGATACCCCGGAATTTATAAAACCTTAAAACAATTATAACGTATATATTATTTCCCCAAAATAAAATTAATAATAAAAAAAGTTTTATAAAAATATAACCTATATAATAAAATTAAAGCACGACGTTATAAACCATACGGAAAACTATAACCATTATTAATTACAAAACGACCATAAAATTTAATTATTTTCGATTTTATTACCAAATTACCATTATCAAAAAACCTAATAATAAGCATATATTACGATAGCATTTTTATAATCGTAAATCGATTTATAAAGTTTTCTTATTTTTTACCATTTAACGAAAATATAAACGTAAAATAACTAACGTACATTTTTTTAAATACCTTATTAATATATACGGATTTCTAATAAAAATAATATCCGATAAAGGAACTATATTCGTTTTAAAATTTTAGCAAAATTTTATAACATAATTAAACCTAAACCATAAACTTTTTAGCGCTTTTAAACCATAAACGGATAACCAAATAAAAAAAATTAACCAAATATTTAAAACTTACTTATAATATTATATTAATTACGAACAAAATAACTAGATTAAAAAGTTATTAATAATTTAATTAACGTATAATATAAATTATTACGAAAATATTAAAATAATATTAATTAATGCCAACTTCGGTTTTATGCCAAAAATTTACCGAAACTTATAAAAAGAAAAATTAATTAATATTAAAATAATTCTTACTTTAAAATAACTTAAATAATTATATATAAAAATAAAAACAAAACTTAAATTCGTACGTATCCAAATATAAAAATATTATAACCAAAAAAAGTTAAAAAAATTAACCTTTTAAAAAAAGGGAAATAATTTACCTAGTTACCAAAAACATCCAAACTAAATAACCAAATAAAAAACTTAATTTTAAGTATATCGGACCATATAAAGTCGCAAAAAAAATTTCGAAAAATAATTACTAATTAAAATTACCCCATAAAATTAAGTTTTACCCGGTTTTCCACGTTTTCCTGTTAAAATTAACAGCGGATATTATTAAAATTAATATAAAATAAAAAAACGAAACGGAAAAAGACGTACCGACGTACGAAATAAAAAAAATATTAAATATGCGTAAAAAAAATAAATTTACTTAATACCTAATAAAATAAAAAAAATATCCAGATTCCGAAAATACCTAAAAATTTGCTAAAAATCTTATAAACGTTTAACGCCTTTTAAAAAATTTTTACCAGCATTAACGATACCAAAATCAAAACTATTCCAAAAAAAATCTTACGGAAAATAAATAACTTTTTTATAAAAAACGTTAATAACGACGAAAAGTTGGCGTTATTTCTCCTTAAAACGTTCCTGCTTTTTTAATTTCTTTAAAAAAGTTACCTTACGATAAATTAGTTTAAAAACTTTTTTTCGGAAAAAGGTTTGTTATTTTTTAAATCGGAATAAACGAAATATAACTTTTATTATTTTAAAGGAAACGTTTTGCATATCTTATTACGTTTTAACCAGTAATTTTTTAGCTGTTTATTATATACGATCAAAACGATCCTTTTTACAATTAACGTTATTAAAAGAAAATAATAAAATGCCGGATCCGTTATATTTACGACCCGGATATCGGATATATTCGTCGCAACGACGAAAATCGTTAATTATTTTATAAGTTAAGCTATTTTTGAAACAAGGTATATACGGTATTACTTCAAAACCGAATATTCGAACGTAAATAGCAAAAAAAACAATACTTTCCTTTTAATTAAAACGATTACGAAACTTACGGTTAAACATACGACCCGACATAATAAAAGGAAATATTTACCGAAAAAGAAATTTTTAAAGGTAAAAATCTAAAAAAAGGGAAATCGTATTACGACCTTACTAGATTTTGGCCCCGGGGACGGTCACCCCATTCGCAATAAAATCACGTAACATAAATTTGGATAAATATTCCAATCCATCTTAATCCATAATAATGGATTTGGATAAATATTCCAATCCATCTTAATTCATAATAATAAATTTAAATAAATATTCTAATCCATCTTAATCCATAATAATGGATTTGGATGGATATCCCAATCCATCTTAATCTACCAAAATAGCTAAAAATATATATACTCGTTTATTTTCATAAGTTTAAATAACTTTAGCTTATAATATAACTTAATTACCCAAATTACTTTTGATATCTACTATTATTAAACGTAACTATACTTTTAACCTATTATTTAAATTCCTATAATACTACTGCTAACATAAACCGTACGACTAGGGTTTAATAGTTGGTTAAGCCAGTCAGCCGTCACAGAAAAGTTATGGTTTTATTTTTTATAACTTGTTATATGGATAAAAAACGTTTTTATTAATTGAAACCGTGATATTAATATGGAGGATTATGATATGGGATTTTAATATTCCGAGGGAAAATTTGTTTGCGTAAAAAATTAGGTTGTTAAAGCGTAAATCCGACGATATTTTTATAGCAATTAAAGTGATTACCGCATAACGTTATAAGGTTGCCTAGCTTGCTAATTAAAGAGATAGAAATAAGATGAGGATTAGATTATTGGAAATTGATAGCTTAGTATTATTATATGATATACCGTAATATATTAATATATTTAATAGGATGAAGTTAAAATACCGGTGGATAAGATCGTATTTAATTAGTAATAGTATTGGTTAAGATATTTATTGTTTGAAGGAAATTGATGGGATATTATTACGTAAGACGTTTTTAGTTAATAAGTTAAAATAATTTATTAAGGACGAAAAGGGATATTAGGAGCCGATTAATTTATAAAAGGACGATTAGACGAAGTTATTACTTAACGGATCCGATTAGTTAAAAGATATTACGAGCGAAACGATTAAAATGGAGGTTAAGTTATTGGATGATTGGTAATTTAGGATTATTAAACTGGTTAGGATAAATATTAAGGTTTAAATATTAAGTAGATAATTTGAAAGTTATATAGTAATAAACGATAGCGATTATTACGAGATTAATTAGTTAGACGGGAGGAGTAAATTATTATGATTATTTGCGAGATATTAATATATAGAAAGATTTGGCCGGATTTTCATTTTTATTTACTTTTTGGAATTACGCTCGGAGAATACCGTATTCGAATTTATTAAGATATTGCGATTTTTAGTTTTGAGAGCGGGATTAGTAAGTTTGTTTTAAGTTAAACGTTAAAGTGTTTTTTTATTAAAAAAGCGGCATATTAGATAATTTAGTTTATGGATGTTTAATTGGATCTGAGGTTTTCGTGTAAAATTTGTTTGGAAACTTTTAAATTAATTATTTCGGAATGTGTAATTATATTTATCGATCGATTTGATATAATTATTATAGAAATTTTTAACGAAGCCGGGAATTAATATATAATTAAAGAATGGGAATATTTCGTGCGCGCTTGGTATTTCGAAATTATAATACCGTTTTTCGTAAAGTTCGTAAGATATTAGATTAGGTATTTTGAAGATTTGAATAAATAAATTATTAATATACCGAGAATTTTTAATGAGATGTATTATAAAGTGACTTAAATAATTGGCGCGAATAATTTTAATAAATATAGCATTTATTTTAGGTTTATTTTTAGAGATTAGCATTTTAACGATTAGAGATTAAGTGTTAACGGTTTTTCAAAAATTGGCACGGGTAATTTGTTATTTTAAGTACCGCCCTGTAGTAAGCTTTAAAGTAAAAGCGATAGATATGGCCTTAAGTATTTATAATTGATTAGTAAAAGAAATCAAAAATGTAAGATAGTAATTTATTTTAAAATGTTTGGTAGTAATATAAGTAGTATTTATATTATCGTTTTAAATGTCGATTATATCCCCGATAGTTTTAAAAAGATATTTAGGAAGTTTTGATCGGTTTAAGCTTATATATGGACCTGGGAGTTTGTTGGTAATTTTTTCCGTAGGAATTGATGAATTAAAAAAGGAGGACGATTTTGCTGCCTTAATCTGAGGTATAAGCGTAATTAATTGACGGTTATCGGAGAATTTCTTAATGGTATTTAGGAGTTTAGACGTTGCTGGATTATCCTTAATTAATAGCTTAACCTTTTGGGGTAAGAAAAAGTGTGGATAATTTATCATAGGTATTTATGTAAAAAGGCGTTTATTATTTAAAGTAGTAAAGTTAAATCGCCACCCGAATTAAGGACGTAGTTTAGTTATGGGAGTTTAACGGTATATGGGGTTTTAAGGTTTACGATTATTATGAGTGTTAATTGGTGATTTATTACCACGTTAAATATAAGGAGTTAATAGTTTATCTATTTTGCGAGTAGTAGGTTTAATAAACGCGGAAGTGTTAAAAGTAGTTAGGACGTTGCGACGGTATGTTATAAAACGGTTAAGGTTTTAGATGTTTTAGGTACGTTTAATCGTAGGATTAATAATAATAATTTAATTATTATTATTTTCGACGGATGAATATTTTATTGGTTTAATTAATTGCTTAGGATTTATATTAATACGAGAACCTTGGCGATTGGGAGGATTAGAAGGTTTAAAAGTGTTTATAATAAATTAATTAAACGGGTTAAAGTATAAAATAGAGGTGTAGATGTATTTAGGATATGTGATGAATATTGTTAAAGAAAAGAATAAAAGATTGTGAAGGTTAAAAGTTGAAAAAGTATAAAAGCTAGGTGGCGACAATATATTAATTATAAGCGGTAATAACCCGCGGCATTTTTTTAATAATATCGGATGGAATTTCCTGGAATTTTTTCAGCATACGGAAATTTCGTTAAGAAAATTATTGGGTATACTTTATACGTTATTAATTAATTATGGCAAGTTTTTAAAAGTTACGATTTAGACGTTTATTAACGTATATATAACTTTTACGTTTCGTATTTATAATTAATATATACTTACTTATACCTTTATCTTAAAGTTTTTATTTTTTACTTATTATAAGTTTATATCCTTCTAAATATTAAGCTGATATATTGATTAGTTCCGTTTATATTTAGTATGGCTTTTTTGTTGTTTAAAGGATTTTTAAAAAGATAGCGAGATAAGGTTTCCGAGTTAAACCTTAAGAGAATTAATTAGTTTAGATTTGGAAATTTAAGTAAGAGCTTTAACGTTTAATTTATTATTATTATTAAGTTTAAGCAGGTATTTAAGAAATTATATTATAATAATATATTTAAATATAATTTTTTTATTTTTGCCCGTAGATTGAAAATTAATTTCGACTGATTATTATTTATTGCCTTATGGGATAAGAGTGTAGAATTTTTTAAGGAAATTTTGAAGTATTACCGT
Source organism: Monosporascus sp. MG133 (assembly GCA_004155925.1). Classification (NCBI taxonomy): domain Eukaryota; kingdom Fungi; phylum Ascomycota; class Sordariomycetes; order Xylariales; genus Monosporascus; species Monosporascus sp. MG133. The sequence continues at coordinate 145,324 of QJNX01000037.1, forward strand.
AATAGGTAGATAACCTAAGTTATTGGTATTATACCGTCGCTGGACTTTTTTGGAAAGTTTTGATATTACTTTAGGATAAGGATTATTTCCGATTAATAAATATTACTGCTTTTATTTATATAATTATTTGAGAGGTAATGGAGGGTAAATTATTATAGATGTTTAAAGCTGGTCGTTTATAATTTAAGGTTGTTATATCTTTATAAAAAAAAGATAAAAGCGAATATTCGTAATTTTAATTTTAATTTTATTTAGATAGCCGCATATAACTTTATTTTAATAAGCGACATTAAAAAGATTAAATATTAGGTTGAATTTTTATATATGCGAGCAAAACGTATATTAATAGTATTTAATAGCTACTTTTTGAATAATTGATATAAAAAGATCCTTAGATTTTACCGATCGGGCTGGGAATAGGCTGGATTGGATAATCCGTTTTTACGAATAGGAAAAGTTATATTTTTAACATAAATATTAGGTTGGATATATGGTTAGTGGGTAGCATACGTATTTTTTATTATTTTACGGGATCTTAAATCGTAAGAAGAATTAAATACGACGGATAAAAATTTGATTAATTTTAGGGAGATAATCGTTAAAGCGTATTTGGGCTTAAATAATAAGGAATATAATAAAGAGGCACCGAAAGGATTTTGGTTTGATAAACGTTTTACGCCCGTTATTATAGATTTCCTAAAGCGGGAAAGGCTTGATTAGGAAGCTTTTATGCGATAAGCCGGTTTTTAGTTATTACCTAAACTATAGTATAATCTTAAGGCAGAATATATACCTTGCCTGCCGCTTGATAATTAACGTACCCAAATTATGTTAAACGGTACTTATAAGACTTTTTATTGATGGGTGGGAAATTCGTATAAGATAGCTAGAAAACGATTAAAGTTTTACTTTGTTTTAGGATGGCCGGGTTGGAAAAAATATAAGGAATCGATTAGTAAGCAAAAAGCTGAAGATAAGGTATAAAAGGATAAGGAGAAAAAATTATAGCGCGAAGATTTGGCTAAAAGAGAAGGTTGGAGTTTTAAGCTAAAAATGTTAGAGGATATATTACGTAAACGTAAAAAGGTTTAATTAAAAGGTTATGCGTATTTAATATTCGCTATGGCGTTAAGTTTTTATTATTTTTTATAATAGGATGAAAACGTTTTTTATCTTAAGAAAAAAGGCTTAAAATAAGGCAGGGTGTTACGGTAGTATTTAAATTTGGCTAAATAATTAGTTCGGATTTTACATATATATTAGGACGTTTTTTTCGTTATGGGTTTTACTTAAGAAGTATGACTATTTATTACATTTTTATAATTATTAATTACAGGTTTAATACCATAAATATACGCGTTGTTTTTTCCTATTAATCTTTACCTAGATAGTGACATACTTAGAGAACTCACATTGATTAAGACTGAATCTCCCCAAACCATTTCAATATAAATATTATATATATAAAAAATAAAAAAACTCGAAAAAATAAAATTTCGGTAATTTTTAATATAATTACGTTATCTTATTTAAAAACTAACGATCCGTTTCTAAAATTATTTACGTTTCATAAATCCCGGTTATATTATTAAGTTAATAAATACGTATAAATATAAATAAAAAATGTATTTATATATAAAATAAAATAAAAATAATAATAAATTATTATTTTTTATTATATAAATTAATTACTTTAACTTAATTGGCCTATATTTTCCGAATATAACTATTTATCTTTTAATCCTTATAAATGAAATAAAAATATTTTAAAACCCGATAAAATTATTATTTTTTAAATTTACATAACGTCCCACACAAGCTCATCGGACACTTTTTTAGCCATTCTTACCACCTATCTTCAATTGCCCATATCTCAATACCAACAATATGGAACGCCTTACAAAAGAAACCAGAATAAACCTAGCCATTCAGGTTAAAAAACGAGACCCGAAACTTAGTTTCAAACGGCTTAGTTCTATATATGAAGTCCCTTTATCTACTTTAGAAAATCGAATTCACGGCAAACCTTCCCGAGCCGATATTATCTCGAATCTGCGAAAATTAACGCCGACCGAAAAGCAATCTATTGTCGACCGTATCCTTAATCTCGATGCGCGAACGTTTCCTGTCCGGCTTTAGCACGTTAAAAATATGGCGAATCTGTTACTTGCTTAACGCGTTGCAGGGCGCGTTAGAGTTAACTAGGCGTCGAACTTTGTTAGGCGGCAAAAAAAACTCCAAACGCATCTAAATCGGAAAATCGATTATTAACGGGTTTTATGCGAAAATCCAGAAACGTTTCGTAAGTAATTCGAGCTTGTCCGGATTACTATTACAAAATACGGTATCGCAAAAAAGGATATTATATAATTTCGACGAAACAGGATTTTTAATAAGGCTTTTTATAGCAACGGATATAGTAATTACCAGTACCGAAAAACGTGGAAAACCTAAATAAACGTAACAAGGAAATAAAAAATAAATTACAGTTATCCAATCTATTAATTCCCAAAGTTAGGTTTTATTATTATTTATTATTATAACGGGAAAAAATTATCTTAAGTCTTAATATCGCAATAATAAATTACCGACCGATTAAAGGCTTAATATAAGCTATAATAACTAAATAACAAACGAATTAGGTTTAAAATAAATTTAACATTTCGACAAACATATTCGAACGCGTACGAAAAGTTCGAAACGTTTTTTTATCCTTAACGGTTACGAAAGCTACCATTCGATAAAATTCGAAGAATATTATGCCAACTACGACATTATTACTTTTTATATACCCGCATATTCCTCTTATCGGCTTTAATTTCTTAACGTATCTTATTTTTTTGTTTTAAAACGCGCTTATTTACGGTATATCGAAAACCTAATGTAACTTTATCATACCCATATTGCCAAAAAAAATTTCCTCGCCAGTTTTTACGACGCGTTCCAAACTGCCATAACGTCCAACAATATCAAATCTGGATTTACGAAAGCTGGTCTTGTTCCATTCGATCCCAATAACGTTCTTTCCGAATTAGAGGTTCCTCCAGTTTTGCCTACGCCGACCGTCTCCCCGCTAACCTCCGCCGGTTCCATTCGTTTCCTGCCCGCGAAAACCCCTAAAAATATTAAAGAAATAACGAAACAAGGACGTTATTTACCAAAAAAAATTGGAATTCCGCAAGGTAACACGTTAAAACAAAAAATGGCTAAATCGGTTAATTTTTTAACCAAAAGTAACTTGTTACTTTTACACAAAAATGTTTTTCTTCGGAAAAAAGCTGCCCAATTACGCAAAACGAACCATATCTTAAGTAAACGTCGCAGAACCAAAAACAAACGTCTTTAAGAAGGAGAAACACTTACTATACAAAAAGGACAAACTTTTCTGGCTCAAAAAAAAGGAGGTGGTGAAAAATTGCAGCTAACAGCAGCTGGAGGGGGTTGTCGTAAGAGGGTTAAAACCAAGGAACGGAAATGTGGCGTTTGTAGCAAGCCTGGACATAATGCGCGTACTTGTAACGAAATTGTAGATACGTCTAACAAAGAAAAATCCGATTGATTTTAATTAATGCGATATGTTATTATTAAGTTATTTGAATTTATTGTTGCAAGGTGCCAGAAAGTGTCCGACGAGCTTGTGTGTCCGATGAGCTTGTGTGGGACGTTATTCCCTAAAAAGTTTTTCGATAAACGCTACAAATACTATCGATAATACCTTCGTCTTTATTAACTGCACCTAACGAAATCGAACGGCGGTTATTATACGGTATATACTTTAACTTAAAAAAACCGGGAAATTTTTACTTATTACGTTTATAAATGTATTAATAAAAATATTAAATAATACCAAATATTATTATAACGTTTTATAAAATTATTGTATTTTATAATATTAATCAAACCGAAATATAAATTATTTTAACCCTCTTTTAAAAATACTGTTATAATAACGAATAAAAACGATAATAATATTCCGTATAACAGAACCGTATCGAAACGTTATATTACGAATATAATTTTAAACATTAAAATTATCGTATCAAAATATAATATCGTTTTATTATACTTAACAATAAAACGTAACTTATTTTAATTAAAAATATATTATTATAAAAAAGTTAACATAATTACTTTAACCTTTTCGGATAACCGGTTTATATCTTTATTTAATGTAATATAACTTTCGTAAATACAAAACCCTTTTAACATATTAATACCATCCTGTAATAAACTCGAAAATAATAAAAACTTACCTAATAAATAAAATAAATAACTACTATTAATTTTAGAAATTATCCTAACCATAATAATTAAAATTATAAAAAATAAATAAATAAAAAATCCGGATTATTATTATTATAAAAACGCTTTATTTTCCGCTTCGCATTATATGATTATCACCTTTTCCATATATATACAATTACCTAATTTAAAAATTTAAACCAATTAAAAGTAAACGTTTTTACAACGCGTTAACCTTCGTCCAAAATAATATAAATCCCTTTAACTTCAAATAATAACTTCTCCAGCGGGCGGCGGAATTTAAACCCTTTTACAAAAATTATAAGCTCCCCATATAATATATTATAATATTTGCATATAATAAGGTCCTAATTAATAAAAATTATAAAATCCTACCAACTTTCGCATACTAATAACCTTTCGCGTATTTATTCTTTCTTTAATACGTTAATCAAACGGTTAATCCAAACGGTCGAATTATAAGCTCGGCCACCCTTATCATAAAAGACCTAACCACGAATAAAACTTTCGAATACCATATCCGTTCGTTAATTTCGCCAAAACGTTAACGTACGTTTACATATATCCTGTTCTTCTAGATTCGCGCGGTAAAACTAAGAGAATTCAGATTCGTCGTATTCAAAAAAGGGGGATAATAACGCGACGAGTTCGAACTGCAATTAATTAACCCTTTAAGATCTAAAAGTAATAAACAGATCCTAATCAGAACCAAAATAATATTAATAATAAACCATAATTAATATATTTATATATATATAAATATATAACTACAGAAACGTATTATTATTAAATTATAATAATTTTTTATTTTTTTAAAAAAAAAAAACAATTACAAAAAATGAACGCTCTTTTTTACAACTTAAACTCAGGCCTCGCTGGCTCGTTACGGGAATTTGGGGATTTAATTAGTTAATCCTTAGCATTGTGGAACGGTACTTAAGTGACTTTGAAAAACGAGCCAGGGAGGCCTAGGCTAGCTGAGGTAAACCACAGTTAGCTAAAAGGAGTAAAACGAAGGCGTAAAAGGATGTCGCCGCGTACTTAAAATATTACCATAATGTTAAAGCGTACGTATGGGGTTCTACAAAAGGTACGATAAAACTATGCTTATTATTTTAAATACATATATTTCTTTCGTTTTTATAATATCTTAAAATTAATGCTTTAAACGTTATATGCGTTGGTGATAGGTAAAGAATATATTTACGACAAAAAAAAATAAAGGAACCTGTTGTATACGTCTTAGCTTGCAGCGCATCATTATATAGCAGGTCGTACATAGTACCAATGTCAATAATGCTCGCCGTATTGTAAAAGGTACATGTGGATATCGTCTGGTTTGGCTTAGTTATAGCGCGTAACTTGGAGGTTCCGCGATATCTTTAATAGCGTCCAACTAAATATCTTGGTCCCATTATCTTATCGAATTCCGAATACTCAACTGATATTCATGTTTCCTTTGACTGAAAAATTCCCAGAACCCGAGTTTTGAATCTCCCGGCCGACGAAAGTAGAATGTGTATTTGGTTTGTCGCCTTTGTCCGATTGCGTTCCTGTCGATGCCGCCGGTGTAGAGGAATTGGCTTCGGGATTTAAATAGGCGAGTAGCTTTTTGGTACAAGCGGTGGCGGCTGCAGCCGTATAATGCTGACAGCCGTCGTTTTTGTGAAAGTTTGCATAGTCGGAGATGCCACGGATGACGATGCTGGGAAATTCCGTCGCTAACCTAATAGCCTCCATCTCGAAACAAACGATGTTATTTACGTTACGTATAGCTACGTCTTTTTTGGCAGCGCTTTTTATGATATTATCGCCTGAGGCGATTAATCCGTAATGTATTTCGGGTGCTTCAAATTCGCGGGGCAGCTTTTTAACGGTGTTTGACCTGTCGCACTTTTCGCATGTAAGGTAAGGGGCGTACGGATAATCCGCTTTAAATAAAACGTCAAGCCTAGCCGGAGGTCGTCGATAGACGGCAAGACGTTATCCTTTTTGCAGTATCGCTAACAGAAACTCGTCGACCTTGTTCTCGCTGACCAGGTGGTCTGACCGCATCATCTCGACGGCGCACCTTAAGAGAGGCGGCGGCGGCCATAAGAAACCTTTAAGGACGAAGTCGTCGGTAGTGTCCTTCCCTAGGTCGTATTGGACGACGACGCCGTACTGCCCGTCGGGCATGCTCACAACTACATCGCCTAAGCGGATGTCTGTTCCCGTTTACTCGATACTGACTGGCTCCGGAATACAAACTCCGGCTATTTGGGGACTCGTGTATCAATGCATCCCGTTCGGCGTTACGCTCCCAATCGACTGTGCCGTCCACCTTTGGCGCTCGCCTCTAACACGTATCTCACAAACCACAGCAACACGGAACAGCCCGGGTTTGTTTGCTATAAACCCTATAAAGCTTTCTACTATCCCGGCTGCTATGCTCCTTGGCTGCGTCCTCCTTACCGTACTGCCTGCCCTCTTTTCTTCGCTTATCTCGACCTACGTAAGGCAGGGCCTTATCGCCCTCTGGTAGATCTTCCTGCTTTATATTAGCCTCTCATACAGCGCCCTCGCGTTCGTTGCGCCTACGCTGGGATCTATCTTACCACCTTCGCCTGGAAATGTGGCGGTGGGAATCGAGTCGGCGAGGAAGGTCTACAGGCAGACGCTCGCCCTTGCTAGGGTGGTCTACCTCGGTGCCATCGCGCTTTTTGTCCTGCCATAGCTCTGATAGGCGCTTCTCGGCTCGTCCGCGGAGCCTCTGGACGTCGAAACCGTGTTCCGGCTAATGTCGGCGTTCTCACCCCACCAGATCGAGGAGTTGGGAGAGGGCTCGTATACGCTTCTCTTGTATGACATGTACTGTGGCTCCGCTGCTGCCCTCGTTTGGGCGGTCAGCCTGTCGTACGCCGCCACAGGGTCGAGCGTCGCCGCGGCAGTCCGGACGGTAGGGAAGTCGGTGGTCAGGAGCCTCCTTGTCGGCCCTGGGGCCACGGTGCTCTAGGCGTTCTGGGATAGGGAGGAGGAGATGTTGGCGCTTGTGGAATCCGCAAAGAAGGTGGTGTAGGCACATAGAGGCCTTGGGTTACTCGTTTATAGCAGCCAGCCAAACTGAGTTCGAAACAGGTAGAGCTCAAGAGCAGTGTGTACAGTCTTGGAAACCCTCTGCCATACAGTACTGTAGAAACGACCCTCGAAAGAAGGGCCTGGTGCTGGAAAGAACCGACGCTACGCCCCTACGATTTGATCGTTACTGCTAACGCCATACCTGCCACCTTTACAGTTAATGATAACTTCAAGGCTTACCATTCCACCTAGAGTTCATGGAAACGCTACGGCCTACCGTCTGAGAGTTCAACCATTCGTTGAATTTCTTTAACTTCCAAAATACCTTTGTAAGAATCTGTATGGCTGAAACCCTTAACCCACCGCACTTCAATGTTCCCTTGCCCCCCGGGAGAGGAGCCAAGCATCAGTGAAAGGTGCCATGACCTCTCAGTATATATCTCGCCCCACATCTCCTGCTCCCTCCAACATCTGTCTACATAACAGCGCAACTAACACTGGCCACAGGTGTGTCTAATTCCATGTGCGGCCCAACCGCAACCCCAAACCCGAGAAACGACGCGCTGACGCCATCAGCTCCCGCTGACACGCCCGTGTTAGCGTTGAGCCCAACCTTGGCCGTAACCCCGGCCACGGTCGCCTGCGCGCTCACCAGCTCGGCGTGCGCAAACACGCTGATCCCCGACAGCTTTCCGAACTGCGCCCCCGCGGCGACGTTGGGGCCGCGGGCCTCCACGTCCGCAACGCTCACACCCGCCCTGGCCATGCCGTACCCGGCCTGGGCGTACACCCCGTCCGTCATGCGGGTGTGGTACACGCCGGCATCGGCATAATCGGCCTCCGCGTCGTGGTAGGCCCCGCGGTCGCAGTTATCAACGACGCTCTCGATGATAGCCCCGACCCCCCCGGTGACCCGCGGTCGCCGGCTCGGGTGACCGACTATGGCCTTGCTCACCGCTTTTGCCGACGCCTCGATTTTGGGTGCCGTCACTCGCGGGGTGGTGTACGCTTTGCGAGCCGCGCCCACGACGGTCTTGGCCGCACCAAGAGCCAGGCGTGGTCGGGATATCCGCGGCCGCGCCGCTTCGGGAGGTTCATTATGCTCCTCCGGGTGGGCCGGCTGTTGCGGACTTAGCTCGATGGCGCTGACCCCCTTTTCAAGGTACTTCTCCTCGAACCGCATTGGGTTGGTGTTAGCCTTCTTGATGGCGTTGTAGCCGTGCACAACGCTGTTCAATTTCAGAGCTTCGCTGCAACTTGCGCAAGGCGGCTTGGAAATACCGATGATGGGCATGGGCTTGTTTTGTTGCTTTGCAAAGGCGATGATCTGCGTCTCGCCGTGGAAACACCGGTTGTCTTCGGCTGTAGCTGGGTGGACGGTGGGATGGAGGAGGTAAATGTGGACGTCGGGACAAACAGCTTCCGGATACCAATTCTTAAATACGCCCATTATCGCAGCCTTGTGTCTTCCGTCGTGAAGTCCAAATTCTGTGGAGAACTGGGCGGTGCCATTGGGGCGTTTCTGCCTTTGCAGCACCCATGTCTCGCATTTTTTGACATTGCCTGCGATGTAAATGTCTTTTCCGTCCGGCGAGATTCCGACGGCAATGGTGTCGGCTTGTTTCTCAGTGGCGGCCGTTTCGCAGATCTTCGCCGCAATGCCGCGATATCTTTCATTGACTCTTTCTTGGAGTTCGGGGAGGTCAAGGTCACCGAGTTCGCTTTTCTCAGCGTTATTGTGCCTGCCAGTGAGTCTTTTCCTTTCAGCTCTGAGAAGAGCTTCTTTGGTGTTGTATTCGGCCAGCCAGCCTGCGCAATTCTGCTCGTTGTCCCTGAGTGCTTGGGCCAGGCGTTCAAAGTGGTCGTTGTTCCAAACCCGGCCGCTCAGGAGGCTTGCAAGAAATCTGGCGTGCTTCTTGGTAGTCTCAATATTGCCAGGAGCCACCATGCTTTCCAGAGGTATGTTCTCACTGTGAACCAGGCAGTCACCCTCGGGACTGTCCAGTCCCGCCCGGCTTTCGTCGGGGCCGTGTATCCGGCGCCTGCAGCAATGTTAGATGTGCCCCTGCATATCTTATCCTGTCAGAACTTACGCTTCGTGGAGTTGTCGGACGAAATTGCTCGCTGGGTGACCCAGCAGTACCGTATGTGGATCTCCGTTATCGCCATTCGCTTCCTGCGCCGGGCTCTCTGGAGCTGCCTCCTCATTTTCCGAGTCTGTGTCTTCAACGGGGCGAGTTCCAATTTCCGTACCTCTGTCACCGTGAATTGGTAGAGCGCGCAGATCAAAAGGCGTTTCCTGTAGCCCACCCTCGCAGCGAGAGAAGATATTCAAGCGTGGACTGTGGACGACATGGTTTGCAATGGGCCTCGCATTGTGGAGAAAGTGTTGACTACGGTCAGCGGGGCCCATAGGCAGCGTGTGGTAATGTTTTGGGGTGCTTATCCAGCAAATGCCGCGAGGGAGCTCGGAAGGACATGAGAGGAATAGAGAAACCTGCCTGTTTTCCCTGTCGACGAGGAAGAGGGACACATTGACGGAGTCCTCTAGCAGCGGGAGGCGACCGCGGTGGCCAGGCCAAAGTGGCCGATAGTAGATGTATGGGTCCGCCCTATCGGACATCCCGTAACACAAGACTCTCACGGTCCCATCGCGTTCCACTACGAGGAGTGTCTCCTCGTCGATGGGACAGATATCGAACACCTGCGCGTCTTGGCAACCTGGAACCGTCTTGGGCGACTCCAGCTCAAGTCCCCGCACACTGTCGAAGAGTCTAATCTGGAGGTTGCTTTCATTGGTGAGCAGAGCTAGTCGTCGCTTCCGGGTCGGTGACTCTACGTCTCCCATGCCGTCTTGAAGAAACGCAAGCTTGGTGACCACTCCCGGGACGGTCGTTTGGAACACGTAGTCGAGTGTGCCCATCCGCCACACCCGAACCTTTCCGGAGGCGGTTCCCACGGCAATCAGGTCCTCGTCAATGTCGATGTCGAGTGCGGTGATCAGATTCAGGCCGTCCAAATGCGTGGAATTTGAGTTGAAGTTTTCCAGGTCCCACCAATTCAACGCCCCGTCGTCCGTGGCAAAGACAAGAAACGTGGACGAGTCGCTCGGTGTCCCCGTTGACGCGCAGCCGGGTGGAGTCCCGGAGCGCCGGCAGGCGATAACGCGCGGCGGAACGAGAGAATGGAAGCCGTGGAGTGTCCGCATCCACCGCAAGCCGGCATCAACGACCTTCCAAATGACGACACTGCCGTCGGAAGCAATGCTGACCAGTCGTTCCGGGGCGCCCGTGATAATTCGAAGATATTGAAGCCCGCCGCCCTCGTGTGTAGCACAGTGGGAACTAACAGCATCTTGCTCCTGCCAATCCTCATTGACGATATGAATGGACCCATCAGACATGCCTAGGAACGCCCTCTGGAGCGTCTCAGAGAAGGCGATATCCACGATGTGGCCTGCGCTGTCCGACAGAACTGGCTTGAAGGAGGGTATCATGGTTGCCAGAATTGAAGAGAGATAACGAATAGTACTGAAGTGATTTCAGGAAAGATCCCAGTGAGTCAGGTGTGTTGAATGCATTGCGGGCTTAGCGTATGCTGGTGATGGCGAAGTAAAATCGAGAAGTGTAGTTTTCAAGTCTGCTTCTGATCGCTGGCGGCCTTTGGGATACTCTGGCGGATCCCGGGATAGTGAAGACTGATAACTCCATTACTCCAGGGCTCAGGTACACATACCCTACCAAGACAGAGGCGAAAGATCTCGCTGCAAAGACAGGTGCCATTCTGGCCCAACAGAACCCACCTCCACCTTCGTCAAATAGAGCTCAAGCATTGTCAGTAGAATAGATGTTGGTACCCGACCGCCTCCGTCGCGGGATTTTAACAGGCGAATTTTCTTATAGGGTAGCATTAGGTCTCCATCGAGCTGCGCTAGACGTCCAACCGGGTATTCAGCTTCTAGCCACATCCAAATACGTGGACAGCAACGCCCAAGTGAACCCAACGAGCCAATCTTCCTCCCAACTTTGAGTCTCAGATTCCGATGGTAACTCAGACACGCAGTTAGGCATTCGTGGCAAGAGCCCATTAAAGAGCTTTGCATCCTGAGCCCGCCCACTTTACTCCCTAAAAAGAACTTCCTGTACCTCTGGATCTATTGTGAGAATCCATGTCCCCCTTTTCACCCCTAATATCACCAGGAGCTCTTGTATTCCGCCCTTTCTCAGTACCATCATTCTCGCGTCGCATTTTAGGCAGCTATGCTGGAAGTGTAGACACCCGATTTCATGAGCTCCCACGGCCCGACCAGAGAAGAAGAAGGAAGCGACGAGAATTTCATACTATCGCTGAACCTATCGTGTCACCATGTGTAGGCGGTCTTAGCTGCGAAGGGACTAGCATGCACCTGGGCCGCCAGTCAGCGCCTGCCTACGTGTTGCGGGATTGTCGCGGAGGCTAGATCACTATCACCGAGGAGGTGGCTCGTTGGACTTGTGACATTAGGCATTGATGGTTGAATACAGACATGGCTATATAAATATTCAAATAACGTCTTATATAAATGTACTGAAAGATATTTATATTCATATTTATATAATATATAAATATAATATATACTTATATATCCATATTTTTATATATATATAAGAGGAGCTTTTAATTAGTTTAAATTATATGTGATTTTTAAATTAAATCTTAAAAGAACTTTTAATTAACGCATTCCAGTTATTAATATATTACTTATTAGCATTTATAGCTTTTTAAGCTTTTAAGATATCAGTTTTATCGACTATTAACTCTTTTATCGGCTCGTGTCAGCTAGCAGGGGGTGCTTTAGCACCCCATATACGGAAGATTCCCTTTGATCGGAACATATATGTTCCGGGACTAGATTACCTAAAGGTGTAGTACGCGTTCTAGAGCACTTGCAACTAAGCATGAATACACATACAATTAATATCTTTTATATCTGACAATTAAAAGTTTTATTCACTTAATTAGAGCATATATTTATTAATTAGTTAATATTAAGACGATATAAGCTGTATATTAATTATAATTATCAAGATATGCTAATAATAATAATAACGACCGTACCGATAATGTCCTTCGTTATTTATAAAAAACCTAAGGATTGGGATCTCTTTAAGGGCGAATTTTAATTTAAAGCATACGCGTTCGATATATAGAATTATATTAATCCTAATCAGAACTTTTAGTAATTTACTAAACTTATAAAACTTAATATAACCTTTTATCCAAAAAGACGAATCCGTTATATGACACGTATTAATACCCCGAGCGGTTTTTTAATTATATTTATATCCTCCGTAAAATTTACCGAAAAAATGGATTATACTAATTACTTAACGAATACCCTTAAAATAACGACCGAAGGTAAATAAGTTTATAATCAGGATTTTACGACATATATCTATAAGGATTGGAAATACGATATTTTTCGTAAAAGTATTAACGATTTTACGAAATAAGTTTTAAAATCGGTATTTTTAACGATTAAGGAGATTAATTTTTTTTTAGAAAAAAACTTACGAAAGTAATACGCCAGCTTAAGCGAATTCGGCAAAATATATAATAGCAAATTCCTAATTAACATTTAACGGAAATATTGCGAACGGTTAAAACAAGCCTCGAAATTAATAAAAAAGTTAAATAAATAAATTATAAAATAGCAAAAAATTATAGCCTAAGGCTACTAATATAATATCCCAAAAACGAAAACGATGATTATATAGGTTAACGACTTATGTATAATATTGGCCCTTATTATAAGGATTTGGATAATTATTTTTTAAATAATAAAAAAGGTTAAAATTAACAATAATATGATTAATTATTAGAAGGTAACGGCAGTTTTATTAAATTATTAAATTATAACGAATTTAAAATAATTAAAAAATATTAAGGTAACGTTTTTAACGTTTTACGGAATACCTACAAATACCCCGAATTAAGATAATCCTAATTAGGAAAATCTTAAAAATATTAACCCTTAATTGCGAAAAAATATTTTAAACCGTAAGTTAAAACGTAATAACCGTAAAAATTTTTATGCGAACCGAAACGGTAATAAACGAAAGCGTTAAAAATTAAACGTATAAAATACCCGCCATAAAATGTATTTAACTAGTTATTATATATTATCTAATTGTTTTTATGCATTCCTTAAGAAAACTCTAAAAAGCTTTTATTTTAATAATAGGATAATAGCATTTATTTAAAAACGAATTTCCGCCGATTAGTTTTTTTTAAAAAAAATCGACCGCTTAACGAATATTATGGCAAAACTTACTGCATAAAAAATGAATTAATTTTTAAAAAGGGTGCGATAAGTATTAATATATTTGCTAATTCATAATTAGCGCAGCGCCATAAGCATTTTGTTTTACCCTTTAAAAAATTTAATTATTTTGGATTTAAAATTTATGATATATATTTTTAATTTAATTAGCAAATTTTTAAATTTTAAATTTATCGTATAAGATAACGGGGTATATATAAGTAACAGTTTCGTCCCAATTAAGGGGTACGAAAAGATTAATATAATTTTTTAAAGCTTTAACGGTACGAAAATGTTGCGTTTGTATAACGTAACTTATTACGAAGATTTCGTATATAATTTGGTGTTATTTTAGGAGTTCCGAAAAAAAAGGTATTAGTAAGATAATAAGAGAATTAATAATTGCATTTAAAATAAGTATAATTGGGGAGTTATTACGTTAATAAATAAATTTAATTAATTCGTTATCGAAAATATTAACGTAATAACATTTTATATAGCTTTGACTATTTATAAACGAAACGTTAATTTAAAGATAACGAGATTATTACGAACCGGTAACGGTATTATATGGTATCTAAGATTAAGTTTTTTAAGTTCCGAAGTAATCGTTTAATTGCGGTCCTATATAAAGGGAGTTTATTTAAAAGGTTTTATAATAATTAAATATTAAGTATGTAATAAGGCGAAAATTAAAAAGTTGATACGCCGTAAACCTAAAAAAGAAATATTCCAATTAGGATAAAAAATTATTATCGATTTTATAAACTTTAAAAAAAACCTTAAAGGATATAAATACGTTATATTTATTACTAATAGATATTTAGGATTTATTTAAGATATATACCTTAAAGATTAAAAGTAAAATATCTTCATTATAATATTTCGATATTTTTTAGGAATCTTAAAGAATTAAGATAAAGTTTTCCATATAAGTAATCGAATGCGATAACGAAATTTTAAAAAGTTTTTAATTTCGAAATATATTTTAATTATTTTTTTAATATCAAATTTAAACCTTTAATACCGTATATTTAAGCTCAGAATAGGGGTGCAAAACATTTAAGGAGTATAATTAAGAAAAAAGCAATTACGATACGAAATAACGTTAAGTTATTTTCATTCCTAATTATATATATTTTTAAAGCGGTAATATATTTATATAACCGTATCTTTAAATACGTACTTTTTTGGCAAAACCTATGTAAAGTTTATTATATTTATTTGGCGTATAAAAACGGCGTTATAATATTTAATTAAAAACTTTAATAAGCTTATTTACGTACATACGGCTATATGGCTTACGTTATAATAATTACCGCCATAAAAAAATATAAAAAAATAAAAATTAAATCCTAAAATGTAAATTAATTATTTCGTCGGTTACCGATTTACGAATATTTACGAAATTTAAAACCTTTTAATTAATAAGGTTGTTATTATTCGAAACGTATAATTTAATGAAAAAAACATTTTTTTAAATAATATTAAAATTTTAAAAGATAACTTTTTACATATTATAGAAAAATAGCTACAAAAGTTATTCCGATAAATAGAAATACCTAATCAAAATTGTAATTATTTAATTTATGTATAAAAAAGGATAAAAAAATTAATTCATAATTATTATATCGTAAAACGTAAATGTGTATATTAAAAAATAATAAATATTTAAAATTATAAAAAGTTATATTTAAATAAATAATATTAATTATGTATTAAATAATTGTAATATTTATATTTAATATATATTTAATATAAATAATTTTATAAATTGCATTAAAAATTTTATAATAAAATATAAATTTCGTATAATTATATATAGTTATTAAATTTTTTCTTTGTATATTATAATTTCGTTATAAAAAAATAACGTTAATTTTTTATTAATATTTAATTACTGCCTTTCTTTTATTCTCCGGTAATTATAAACCAGATGCAATCTTCCTCGGCACTTGTAAATCCGTAGTAGGATTACCTAGGTTTTGCTTGGATTGCTGCAAAGTTACATGGGCAGTAGTTATTCCCATATGATTATAAAACCGCCTTTCGCTCCCCCCGAACCTTACTCCTTCTTTGTCCTATTACCTTAAACTCCCCGATACGCTGCCGGTTTATGGTCGATTCTTTTTTCTAAAAGTTTTCACTGTCGGAACGGCCTTTCCATCTTACATAATACTTAACTTTCCCGCGGCGTTTGCGCTTGTTAAATAATTTTACGCCCGAATAGTTCCTTTCGTAATCCCGGTATGCCTTATTAAAGTTGTTAACTAATTTAGCGCTTATATCGGCCGGTATTTTCCATATGTTATGGTTATCGGCATAATTTTTCCATTTTATAAGGTATATGGCTTTTTTTCCTTATTACCATTTCGCAAAAAGCGTTTCGATTTCCCATATATTTTCCTTTTCGTCGAATGCGGTAAGTTTACTTGCCGCTCCCTAATTATTAGGCGTTATTTGCTTTTAAAACGTAATATCGATACGTAAATCGGGATGTATTATCTTTATTGTTACGGTGGATTATTCCGAAGCTTATATACTTTCGGCCATTTTTTTTCCTGGCCATAAAGTTTGGTTGTAATACGCCGTAATTACGTACGTTACGGCGTTAAAGCTGGACAGCTCGGAGGACGTTGTTTAGGTATTAAAAAGATTTCCGACATGCATTTCCTCCAAATTAGCCTGGGAAGTTCCGTGGCTGCCGTAAGCCAACACCTCAGTATTAATCTGATACGGTTTATTCCCGGCGGAGTTCTTGACGCCAGGGTTATGGCATTGGGACATGGAAGAATAACAGGATGGGTATGGTTCGCCACAGCTAAGGTTCCCAATATCAGCGGCGCTAAAAGGCGATGGGATTAATGTAACTGATAAGTATTCGTCCTGAAAAGCCTTGTCGATATCGAATAGTGGTGATAATAGCGTACTAGCGCAGGATAAGTCGAGCTTTACTTTCAGATTAACAAGATTAGGTTTTAACGGAGCTTAAGGGAATAAATTAGGTTCGCCCTTTAATTTCGAACCTTTAATTATCGCCATATTAAGGCTATTTACCCCGACCTTAATACGGCACCGTTTTTTCGTAATATTATCGCCTTTTGAATATACGAAAATGTCCATTTTTTCTCGATCTTGGTTTTAACTTTTCGCGGAAGATAACTATAGGCATTTTGGAAATAATACCACAATTTTTTTTCCGAATCGTACGTTACGGAATAATCCGAATTAGAATACGGAAGCGAACCCGTTCCTTCGAGATTTTTTACGAATATTCGAAAGCAATTATTTATATATATCTTTCAGCTCGCTTACTTTTTAAACCCGTACAGTCGCCGGTTGGCAAAAAATCGCTCGTTATGTATGCAGATTATATATTTTCCGGGGCAGGCAACGGCCCGGCGAAACTTAACGAAATTATAGCGGAACGGTAATTCGTATCTATCGATATACTTACGGTAATAACTTTCCTATATTATTCGACCCGTTATTAAATAGTTATATATAAAACAAAAATCGATAAATTTATTATTCCTTTTATAATAAACTATAAAGCATTTAAAAACATACTTCCATTTACCGTCAAAATTTCGTATCCTAAATTAATAATATATTAATATTAAGAAAATAATTTAATTCGTTAACTTATCCCTACCTTTTAATCTTTTTACCACAATAAAATACCGGATACCTACCTTAAATTAACCGGAAGGACGGTTAGTAAACAACTTAATAAGGGTTTTTTAAAAGCGTAAAAAAGTTCTTTATAATTAATATACCTTCGGGGTTCCGTAACGGAATAACGTAAAACAGCATATTTAAAAATCGCTTACGTTCCGGCATTATATAACGAAAGTAATCGAATCGCAAACGGTTCTGGTTAACTTAAAAGGTTCCCTTACGTTCCGATAAATATATCCGCTCTTAAATACGACGAACTTTGTTTAACTCTTTTATTTTAAACATACGCCTTTGTTCGTAAAACTTATTCCGCCTTAATTTTAACTTACAAATAACAGTTAATATTTCGGCAGCATTTATTTAAAAAAAACAGATTTTTAAGTTTTTTCGTAATAGCAATATAATCCTTCTTTTATTTTAGCTTATCCTTTATTTTTGCGGGTAAAAACGAAAAAAGCTCAAAATTTCTTTTTACGGTTTTAAAACGGAAATCCTCGGCTTAATTATTTCGAAAAAGAAAATTTTAAAAAATTCATTAAACCGTTTATAAAATTTATAAAATTTAAATAATTTTTTGCGAAAGTGGCCTGGTTCGTATACGCGGCAAACTTTATTAACTTATCCTTTAAATAACTATTACCTGGATTTAAATCAGCTAATTACGGGCATTAAAAAACGGATAAAAATTTTACTCGTAACTTGGATCAGGGCTTCGTAACGCATACCATATACTATTACGGATATTTCCATACCTGCTTTAAATAATACCTCCCTCAGCTAACTATTAAATACAAAACCCGTTTAAATCTTTTCCGTCGGCCCGTTTACTGACACTTTTAGAAAAACGGGCAAATTAAGGACGTAATCAGCCCATTCGAAAGCCTAATACCTTTAATCTGGTAATAATTCAACGGCCAAAACCTTTTCGACACTATGGTAATATTTAAACGTTCCCGTAACGAAAAAAATAACGAACATAAAAAACATTGGATTAACGACAAATAACTAACCAGGCAAATATTTATATAAAATATAAGTTGGCTTATATCAAAAATATTAATTAACAGCAAAATAACACCTCCTTAAAATATACATTTAAGCTTACCTCTGCGATTCCTTATCATACATTCCCTTCGCAAATTTTCGCTTCAAACTATATCGTAATTCCGGTTCGTTATTTTTCCAAACGATTAATATTTCCGTATCCTACAGCTATTAATTAAAACTCTTAAACTTTACCGTAATACTAACCTTATATTACAAGCCTTTACCTATTCCCTTTCAAATCGATCCCTTATTAATTTTACCTAACCTTACCGGTATAAAAATATAACATTTTAATTTAGCATTAATAAACACCCAATACGTTTCGTAAATATATTTATGCCAATTACTTTACCAAAACTACCTTTTCATATATATATAATTTTCGAAAATAAAATAAATTTTTAACCGTCTGGCTATAAACAAACGGATTTTTTACTTTAACGAACCTTTAATATATTATTTAATAATTAATTTTACGAATTATAATAATATCGTATTAACGAAAAACCCATATTAATAATAGAATCCATAAAATCTTTCGAAATTGGAAACCTTAAATAATTTATATTCTAATTAAATATAAAATATCGTAAGTAATTTCGGACAGTTTAAATAATAATTATTCCGTTAGAATTAAATACGCCTTTAACAAATCTGCTAATAAATTCGGCGAAATATTTTAAAGTTTTTAATTCGTATAAAGTAATTTCGAAATATATTTTTTGGTACCTTAAAAATATATTAACTTAATTAAAAAATAAAAGGAAATTATAAAAGACGATTTATTCGAACCATATTTCTATTTGGAAGCTATATCTTTCTTTAGTATAATTTAAAACCTTCCGTAAAACGGGTTTATCGTCGACGTCTCTAATATTATTATTAAAACCATTTTCCTCGGCATATCTCCTTTTATTTTCTGCTGTCCTTTTCTTCCCTATTTCCGGCGCGATTACCACCTAAGCAGGTCAAATCGGATAATAGGTAAAAAACTGAAAAAGAAAATACATATAAGTAAGTCGGCTAAAATAACGACAGGGACGGCAATACGTAATCTAACTGGTTCAAACCGGGGATAATTATTAAGAAAGGAAAATTCGTAATTATTACGTAACCAACGGGCATACTGGAAAGGTCCGAAACTGGACTTTATAATTTTTCTGGGCGGACGTTCAAAATAATTAGGCGGATCTTCATGGTTTGTTAAGGGCCCCTTTTCCGTACCCAGGTGGCCGAAAATGGCCGCAAGCCGCAGCCCCAGCAAAGAGTTGGCACTTCGCATTCCGGAACTCCACTGGCCTGCATAGCACTACCTCGTTATCTAAACCAATTTTAATCACCTCCCTGAGGTTTCCGGAGCAGTGCCTGAGCATTCCCTGAGTAGCGCCTGAGCAAGAGTGACGATGGGTTAGGTAAGCGACTGGGGTGGGAGAGGGCAACTTTCGGGAAACGCAACATGCGAAGCTTTCCTTGCAACTGCTGACAGCATGTCCTCCTTCGCTACGTTAAGGGAAGCTACTACGGGTTATGTGGTCCAGGCTATGCTGGCCTGTCATAGGATATAGCATTAAGGGTTAAGATTGCCCTTTGGACGCCGAGTGTTCCGTGCTTGGGGGACTGATGCCCTTTAAAAGGGGGATACAATTGAGGGATACATAATACACCAAAACATGAGATCAACAACATTGGAAGGAAGCAGAGAACGTTTTCCGTTATGACAGAATGTTGTAGGTCATAGGCCCGTTTGATGACATCCCTCGTCCCACCACCGTTCGGAAGGCCACCGTCGTACGGACTGGCATACGCGAGCCCCCTTGACACATCGTGGACCCTGGTGACTCTGATGTCGTTGACAGTGTGGGGAGCAAGCGGCGCGGCCAGCCCGGTAGTCAGCGCGTTCGATGGTCGCCTCTCGATGAGCAAAGGCTGAGGTCTGGCTGAAGTCGTATGTGAAAGAGAGCAAAGATTGGTCGTGGATTTCTGGCAAGCTTGGCCGAACCAGGACCGTTCTGGGACAGCATTGGCGGATTATGAGCCATGGAATAGGACGAAAGAAGCAGTATTAGTGCTCCTTACTAAGCGATCCCGTCAGCCCACCATCCACTTTCACTTCATCCCGAGCTTGTCAAGCATAAATCTGTCGGCGGCCGGGGTACTGTCTAGACGACGCTGGAACTATCTTTCGACACTGTCGAATTGTTGCCAGGCATGGGTATCACGCTCACTCGAGTCCTGCCCTTCATCTCGCCTCCCTCGAGCGGCAGGTACGATGGACTATCACCGCCAGCGACGCCTGTGATCCGGTGTTTCCATCCGCGGTTTATCGGGATCTCGATGATAAATTCTTGTCCAACGTTTGGGAGGAACTTCGCATGAGGAACCTCGCGTAGGACACCTTTAAGTAAGGGAAACCCGACCTCATCCGAGGAATTTTGTGCATCGTTATTACATTAATTACCATAAGGTCGCTATTTAATATAAAACGTTACCTTTTAGATTAGTACGTAGCATTTACATCCTAAAATAAACTATATATTTACGTGTCTCCTTAAACTCCTTCTATGTTATAGTATAATAATGAAAAAGAAAAAGAACTAAAGGGAAAGAAAACGATTAAACCATACTACAACTTTGAACGAAGTAATTCCACGACAGCCCTATGATTGCCACTTTCGGCATAGCGTAGCGGTATCCGTCCGTTATTGTCCTCCGCCTCCTTATCGGCACCCTGTTCGATAAGGTACTTAACAACGGGTTCGTAGCCTTTTAAGGCAACAAGGTGCAGCGGCGTGCAGCCGTTATTGTCCTTTGCGTCCTTATCGGCGCCCCGCTCGATAAGGTACCTCATGACGGGTTCATGGCCGTTCCAGGTAGCCATGTGCAGCGGCGTCCAGCCGTCCTTGTCCTTTGCCTCCTTATCGGAGTCCTGTTCGATAAGGTACCTAATAACGGGTTCATGGCCTTTCCAGGTAGCACGGTGCAGCGGCGTCCAGCCGTGATTGTCCTTTGCCTCTTTATCGGCACCCCGTTCGATAAGGTACTTAATAACGGGTTCGTCGCCTTTTAAGGCAACAAGGTGCAGCGGCGTGTAGCCGTTATTGTCCTTCGTATCCTTGTCGGCGCCCTGCTCGATAAGGTATTTGACGACGGGTTCTTGGTCCTCCTGGACGGCATGGTATAATGGCGTCTTGCCGTCATTATCTTTTACCTCCTTTTCGGCGCCCTGCTGAATAAGGTACTTAACAATAGGCTCGCGGCCCTTTGAGGCAGCAAGGTGCAGCGGTGTATAGCTCTGCTTGTCCTTCGCCTCCTTATCAGCCTTCTTCCCGATAAGCACCTTAACTACCTCTTCACTTTCCATGGCAGTATCAGCTTCCGCTATCACTGCTAGATGCAAGGCAGTCCTGCCATTATAGTCGCGCAATTTAATGTTCGCATCTTCAAGAAGCTGAACCGGGGCTTTACGTCCCTTGTATGCAGCCCAAAGCAGTGGAGTACGTCCTAAGTTATCCACGACGTCTATATCTGCCCCCGCTTCAATCAACGATTGCATTGCGTCGCTGCTGCTATGGATTGCTGCATTATGCAACGGCGTTCTTCCATCTACGTCTCGCATGTTAGCCTCTGCGCCATGGTGTAGGAGGCTTTGTACAATCAAAGCGTTATTGTGCTGGCAAGCGTAATGCAGTGGCGTTCGTCCACGCATGTCTCGTGCGTTGCTATCAGCCCGATATTCTAGAAGCATTACCAAAGCCTTCGGGGAGGGTTCAGCAGCCGCATAGTGGAGTGGTGTCCAGTCGAGGATGTCTTTCTCATTCAACCTGGCACCGTTTGCTTTCATCCATTTGATTTCCCACTGGTTGCCGCTATAAGCCATCCAGTGCAGGCGCGTAAACTTGAGCGTCATATTTTTGTCTTCCAAAGGCTTGGGATTTTCGACGAGGCAACATTCCCAAGAACGACTCTGTGTCTTGTATAAGCCCATAAGGGCTGCCAAGATATCAACACCAACTTCTTGTAGATCTTTTTCGAGTTTCTTTTTAAGCCGCTTTAATTCTGCAATATCTTTCTCCCCGAATTGTTGGGCTTCCCTTAACTTGATAGCGTCGGTGACGGCCCTCAGATATTCCATCAATATGGCGGTGGCCTTAACTGTAATGTCGTCTTGTCCTGGGAATGTCTTCGCCGTCCGAAAAAGCCACAAGTACGCATCGGCGGCCTCCTCCCAATGCCCCAGCTGTTCATGTGGCTTGGCATGTTCTCGCGCCCATTCGATGATGGCATCAGCCCGTGGTAGCTTCTTCTCTGTGCTTAGCGGCGGGATAATGCATAGGTAGACATCTTCCAGACTTCCAAGACCGGTACTTTGGATGTTTTCGGCCATTTGGGAGAGCTGGGTATTGTGCAGTGTAAATGATTGCCACGTCGGATGACTGGACGCCCCATCCGGCTTTGTAGGCTGTATGTCAGCTCCGTGGGAGATTGGGGAGTCCATCGCCTTCGTTGCAGCCCACATGAAAGCGGAGAACATGTGCTGGGCGTATAAAGTTTTCAAAGGGATGTATGATTCGACCGCCAAGGGGCCAGATCCGCAGGGGGCATGTTCGCAGGGGTATTCTGGAGTCTTCCGCTTGTACTGATATATGTCAATGTCCGTGGAAGGATCAGACTTGACTTCGGGTGTAAATCCGACAACTCGATGGGACTCCACCTCGATGGTGCTGCTGTCGCTTTTCGAGTTAGCGTCAAGCCCGATGACTTTAGCAGCACCATCAGGCATCCACCACTGGAGGTCTCGCTGCAGCGCCGCGGTGTGCGAGCCCAGAATTCGGAGGCTAGGCTTTGCCGGCGTTCCCTTAGCCCGCAACCAGGCATCGCTTTTGGAGCGCAAGGGTTTCGTGCACAGAGTCCCATTCTTACCCGTCTGTTGTTTCTCACTTCCATTCACCTCTCCCTTGTCCTCGACTTGTTGGCCGTTCTCTCGTTTATCCACGGAGTACAGCCACAGCGACAATGCAGCTTCAATCTCGTCGGAGTAGGCTTTCCAGTTCCCGTTTTGGCCTCGTTCGAGACGAAAGGCGATTGACTCACGGTCAGACCCTTTAGAAGACTTGAGAGCCGAGAGAGACCAGGTGAAAGGACCATTCAAAGCCGTACCAAAGATGGCGTCCATTGTCACCTCGATTGCGCGAGCTAAGGCGATGGCCTCTGCGGATGCGGGCCCATGCCAGTCGGCCAGCTCACCAAGGTCTCTCCTTATCCTCATCACTCTGTGGGCCGTCGATCGCGAGTCATGCTCTTCCGGCTGGCCCAACGGCGTCAGATGCGCTCCATTCCCAGTTTGTTGCACTGCTTCCCTCAATGCATGAGTATTTGTGCCAGAGGTCTGGGGCGGTTTTAGTTTCTCGCATTTCTCTGGATCGTCAACCGCGGCGATTCTCCAGTCCCAATCGTTGCGATCATTGCCCGCCAAAGAGTTGGGCTTGTTGTCCGCCGAAGGACTGCGATCTTTGCCCGTCCGGGGCCCCGCCCAAGGTCTGCGATATTTGTGCCACTTCCGGTAATCTTCAAGGGGATGCAGCCAAGGGGCGTTTGTGGGCTTCCCAAGGGTCATCGCTAACCAATCTAGCTCATACCCGGAAACAAGAGGTAGGGCCTTTGGATTTCCTGCGAGATTGCGACGGACCCATGCTCTGAGAACGGTCATCAGGAGAGTCGCGCCAAGTTGGGTAACCGAGGCTGACTAGTGCATCTCGCGTAGACCGGTAAACTGCACGATGAAGCCGCAGATGCTGACCATGGTGGCAGTGACGGCTACAATTTCTTGAACTGGGTCTTCTTGACCTGAATCCTCTTGACCCGGATCTTCTTGGCCCGAATCTTCTTCATCCGGGTCTTCTAGTCTTTGAGATGTCGTAACTAGTGCCTGTGCGTTGGTTGGGAAAATTGCGAAGGACTTAAAAGCCTGGTCATTGACGATTCCAGATCTCTGTAGCCAGATAACTCGAGCCTCCCTGCCGGCCACTGGACGGTATCTCGTTTCCGACGTGCTATTCTCGACAACATAGGAACATGCCAGCATGCCGGCTACCAGGAGCAGCGTGCCGGCGGCGGTACACGGAAATGAATATTCGGCCACGGGATTCCCATCCTTGAGAAAACTGAGAGTGGGATAGGAGGTGGCGAAGCCACAGTAGACAAGAACGCCGAGCTGAAGGGCAATACCGAATGCGGCAACGACATAGAGCTCTCCCCTGCCTACTTGGTTGTGAACATTGAGCGTGAGATTAGGTGTATGGGCCGTCGTATTTCGAATGACGACGATCGGAAGACGACTTTCATCAGGGGTTTCGGAATTGGAGTCGTCACGAACTTCCCGCGTATGAGGACGTGATAGGGCTTTCTCTAGGTCCTGTTCTTGCTGAACGCAGTCGCTGGAGTTGTTACTTTGAACGGTAGGTTTTTCCCGGACTTTCCGTCTACCGGAACCCTTCTCAGTTTCCGAAGGATCCCGGCGTTGTTGAGGGCCGAAGATGTGCTCTCGAATGGTGGCGGGATCTGGCAAGGAAGGTAAGACTGGAGCAATAAAGGTGGATGGGCGCACTCACTGTACTCTTCGAGATACTCTTTCCAGACATCCGATTCCTCATCCGATTTAGCGTCCGATTCCTTGTCCAACTTCATTGCTAGCACATCTTGACAGATCTTCGGGTTAGTCATCTGACCGTCAACCGAACTACTCCCTCCTCTACTCGTCGTAGTAGGTTGAGACGGGGTGGTTGCCTTGCTCCCGCGGTCTCCATTCTTGTCAATACCCTTCGGCAATAGGATAATGAATTCCCGAATCGGCCCTTCGCCCATGACTCTGACGATCTCCTGGCCGTTCCAGAGCTCGCACACCTCATTCGAGGTGGAGGACATCAGCTCGGACTCGGCGACGGCACGGTTCTCCCTTGCTCTTCCGATGATGGCCTTGAGCCACGACGGACCGCCGACTCTTATGGCGCCGACAATGGCGGTGATTACGCCCAGCGGGGCCATTGCCAGGATGATGTTGTCAGCCCAGCCCATAGACTGGCTCATGAACTGCGTGGTGACCCTTTCTCCGAAGAGGGCCAGCAACCTGGGGTAAATACGCGGTCAGTATACGGACCATGCTGGAGAGGCTGCCAGACGTACGGGGCCAGGTCGGAGAACAAGTTGTTGGAGAAATCATCTCCAGCGTCTGCGGCGACGCAAGCGGCGAAGCAGGCTCCGATGAGGAGCTGAAGTGGTTCGGCAGCCAACATGTCGCGGGAAGAATGCTAAAGATCTTAATCAATTGCCTTCTTGTTCTGCAATAATGCTCACCGATACAGAGCAGCCGCGGTTGGCATCAGCGAGAGCTATGTATTCTGGGCTGTCCGGGCTCGGGAGCGGGGGCTACGTTCTTCGAAATTCCTTTTATGGCTGCGAGGCTAATCATTCACCGCCATCACGGCGTCGTGTCGCTGTAGGGTTGCATCGGACATGTCGTCACCTACACATTCCAGCAAATCAAGTACTACGCGGGAGAGAATTGCGCGAATTACAACGAAAGAAACGAATCGCCGCTACGTGGGGCCAGCCACATTGGACCAGTCGTCAAGGGTTCGGTGCGAGGAGCAGTCGCAGAGAGCGCGTTGACGAGTGACGAGAGCGATCGTGGATGCCAGGGGTGAGGCCGAGGGGGATGGTGATGCGGGGCCAACTTGTCCAATTTCTCCTTAGCGCCCGCAGCTTGGGGACGCGGGGACAGCTGCCCCACGCCTTGTGGCGGACAATCGGATGCAAACGGAAATTGTGGCGTGGCTATTGCCTGAGCGGCTGGATGTACATACGAGTACGGCGGTGATCGTGTCTAATGCGCGTCAAGCTGCGGACTTTGCATGGAAGGGTCGACGGCACACGGGCCGGGCCGCGGTTCGTGCCGACGTATAACCGAACTGGGCTCCCACGAAAGCGCTAAAGGGCGCCGTCACGGGCGAGCTCGTCTGCTGGCGTATCCTAGCTCTACTCAAACATGACATTCGAATTGGGAGTATCTGATGAGCAGCCCGAAGCGGCAAAGACTCTCTGCTCCCCGCTGGCTGTCTCTCAGAAGAAGACAGATGCTACAGCAATTGATTAAGATTAAGAAACTAGACTTGCCAAGATGCCGAGGCAGCCACGGTGGCTGCTGCATGGTGTTGGGCGTGCATTGGAGTGGCAAGTTTTCTTAGTCCTACAGTAGAACTGCATCCCCGAAATTATTCGTTAAGACGGCGGCGCGCCATTGTCACATGCAGCTCAGCGGCTCGGCTGGAGAGTGAGCAACAACAGTTGCTTTCGTTCATGCCTTTTCTCTCATTAATTGCTTGGCAATTTGCCTAATTACTCCGTCGCGGCAGGCTCGGTTTGGTAGTTAGCTGTAAGGTATCAGGACGCGTATGAATCGGGGCGTACTCGACATATCAGGATGCTAACTCCAACGAGACGATGCTCCAAAGGTTATGTAGAAGTGTGGCGTCATATCTTGCGGCTGGGTGGTGGGGAATCGCTCCTGTCCTGTGGGGAGGCGGAGCTGGATCCTGACACCGAGAAACGCCTGCTTCCCCATCCACTCAGGATCAAGACAGTCTCTGCTAGCATCTCCGATCGAATGGCTGGAATCTCGAGCGGTTAGACGCGTCAATAGGGCAGCCGCATAAGGATAACATGTCGACAACACTATAAGCCGACTTTCCGCTTTCCGCAGATGAGGGCATTACCGGCATGCATACCAGCACGCTTCCTTGCAACGAAAGAAAACGACCACTGTTCTTGGTCAAAGTGACACCAGCCAGAGCAATTCCAAGAGGATGTAAGAGGGACCTGTACTTGAACATACAGAAGGATAGGTTCTACTTCGGCCTGCTGCCGTAAAATCACTGTGGTTTTTCTATGGAGACCTTAAGAAGTTCACTCACGGTCAACCTGGTCTTTGGGACATACAATTATCGCACCTAACGGAAGAGCTCCATCACGATCTCTGCGTGCACATCGAGGATATCGGAGATGTATGGGCTCCTGGAAGATATCGGTCAGTGGTTGTGGATCCTTATGACCTTGTCTACCCTGAGCAGAATTTCCCCAAAGCCCGATCTTTCCTGATCCTTTCCCACCCTCTGGCATCCACCGAGATTAGAGGCAAGGAGGAGATGTTCTACCGACTCACTACAGTGGAAGGCGATGAATTGGAGGGAGGATGGGGTGGCATTCGGCTTGTAAGGGAGAGCTTCGACGCTGGGGAAGAGGACAGTGAAGACGCGGAGGAAGAGGACGCTGATGGGGTGGATTATGATGAATGGGTTACCGGTGATTAGTAAGAGGAGCCTGGAAGAGGACGCTCGTCGCAGACGTCAGAGAAGGCCACAATGAGCCAGTTCAAGTTGTCCACGAGCTGTAGCTGTTGTATTGCTTATGTCACAAAGGCACGGGCAAGATGGGTCCTTTTATTCCCACGCAGTTAAGCATGGTAAATGAGAAACAAGGC
The DNA here is from genome assembly GCA_004155925.1 of Monosporascus sp. MG133. Lineage (NCBI taxonomy): Eukaryota > Fungi > Ascomycota > Sordariomycetes > Xylariales > Monosporascus > Monosporascus sp. MG133. The sequence goes on from QJNX01000037.1 coordinate 173,205, forward strand.
ATACCTTGGTTACTTTACGATTTCGAATCAGATACCATCCTCTGCTTCGGAACATCGAATATTTCGCAGTAAGATGACTCACTGTGTCAGGCCGGTGGTGGGTGTGACGAGCGGCCCACATGCCGACAAAATATCTGCTCGATAATCGCATATAATGTCTGTAAGCTGGGCTACAGCCATCTAGAGACGCGGCACACATGCTGGCCTCGGCGAGCATCCTTGCAACGCATCATTAATCTACCCTTACATACTCGATGAAAGGTGACGCCGTGTTTTGGAGGAGTGTTGGAACTGGCTCCTTTGCTTACTTCCTCCCTATGCTGCAACGCCTTCCAACAATCTACTTGCAATGGCCAAATGTCAAACTCAGGCCATGGTTATGCTTAATGCGTGATGGCCGAGCCCGGTGCGGTCATGGTAGGAAAATAACAGATTAGGGATCACGTCATTGGCTTATACTTGGAAGGGAGAAAAAACAAGCGATTCGGCTCAGCAAGCCGAGGAATATCACAGATCAGATCAGATCACTAGCCGAAGTCGCGCCGCCGTGCCGGTTCTTTGGGCCGGCTTGGTTTCAGAGATAGGCGCTTTCGGAGAGAGATCGGCAGGATTCTAAACATGCACCAACATCCGCGACGGCCATCGATTGAACGGAGATAGATCAATTGGAACTGCCTACCGAAAAGAGACGGCCGGACCCCGACCCTCCGCGGCCATGCTTTACGGAGCCTCTTTTAACAATCCCGTCGGTCATATATCAGACTGTGGCCCTATTATTGGACATATCCTAGCGCGGCCGTATAAAGGCACTGGGATATCAACAGTTTGAGCAATGATCAGCGTCAATGCTGGATCTCGCGGCCGTGGGTCGCGATCATTAGACCTAAATGGCGCCTGTCGCAGTTGATGTCGGAAAAGCATAAAACGGCACCGCCCGCTCCTTATTCACCACCATCCTGATTTCGACCTCGGCAGGCAACACCGTGTTCCTAGCGACGACTACTTGGCCACCCAGCATAATGAGATACTCTTCCCTCGCAGCAGCGGCGGCGGCATGCGCCGGCCTAGTCTCCGGACACACTATCTTCGTACAGCTCGAGGCCGACGGTACGACGCACCCCGTGTCGCACGGCGTCCGGACGCCGAGCTACGACGGCCCGATCAGCGACGTGAGCTCCAACAGCCTCGCCTGCAACGGTCCGCCCAACGACCAGCCTAAGGCCACAGACGCCGTGCTGGACGTCACGGCCGGCTCGACGGTGACGGCCGTCTGGAGGCACACGCTGGACTCCGGCCCCGAGGACGTTATGGACTCAAGCCACCTGGGCCCAACGCTGGCGTACCTCAAGAAGGTCGAGGACGCCACGAGCGACTCGGGCGTCGGTGACGGCTGGTGAGTGCAATCGTTAATCGTTCCAAGGGTTTCCGGAACGCAGCCGCTAAACGAACGTGTGTCACTCTGCAGGTTCAAGATTCAGGAGGACGGCCTCAACAACGGGGTCTGGGGAACGTCTAAGGTCATAGAGAACGCCGGAAAGCACGAGATCCAGATCCCCGACTGCCTGCCCGACGGCCAGTACCTCCTGCGGGCGGAGATGATCGCTCTGCACGCTGCAAGCTCCCCGCAGGGCGCTCAGCTATATGTAATGCCACCTTGGCTGCTCCTAGTCTGTTTTTTATCCGTCTAAGCTAACGCACTCTCGCTAGATGGAATGCGCCCAGATCAACATCTCCGGCGGCAAGGCGACTGCCACCCCTCAGACGCACAGCATCCCGGGCATCTACAAGGCAAGTTCTCGTTATATGTCTCGTACCCACTTGTGTCCACTAGGAATTGTATGCTGACATGACCGGCCCCTGTCTAGCAAAACGACCCTGGATTGCTGATAAACATCTACCAACAACTTAGCGGGTATACCATTCCTGGTACGTAGGACTGAGGATACATTAGTTAATGTGTGCTAACATCCATGCAGGCCCTGACGTTTTCACCTGCTAAATGTAATGGCCCTCTGGCGAAGGAGTGGTAAAGGAGTGGGAATCAGTCAGAAGTTAAAGGTGCACCTACCGTATTCCACACCTATCGGGAAAATGACACGGGATCGGAAGCGTGAGTTATGTACGTGAACTAGACTTAGACACAAGTGGGCTGATTACATATCCCGATCGCATCAAGCATGGTTGCATGGTAGCACCATTTACTGTATCAACCTCAATGCCACTTAGTGATGACGGTCTGGCGTAGAGCACGTAGATGCCACCACACTGCTGCGTTACCAGACATAATGCATAACTCCCCCTTATCCGTCCACTGCATAGCACGGCGAGATCCTCCCCGATTCAACTCTCATGGCTGACCACGTCCTGCTTCATGTATCGTACCGTGTTCTAGTTCCTGCCTCAGCTCTTCGACTTCTCAATCCACATAGCCAAGGTGATCTGCGGGAACGTGATCAGCGGAATCCGAGAAGTCAACAGCGAAAGGCCTACTCACTATGACGAACAGAGTCACCCCGATGCCCCAGAAGAAGCCTCGGGCGCTCGAGACGGAGAGCAGGATAGGCCGTTGGGAGCTAGGAGGAGTCTCGGGTGTGTCACTGGTATCATAGCCGCTTCGGGACCCGTTCTTAGGCGTTGAAGACGTCACGGATATGCCAGTAGTGTCATACCCGGAACGAGAGGAATTTTCATTGGCCATGTTGGGCGCTGGAAGGACTGGATAAGTATATTCGCCGAGGATTGGTCTGAGGCTTCTAGTAATTCAGTGGCAAGTGCATGTCTCTCGCCCTGGATGCGAGCCCTGGTGCTTCAACTTATACCTGCCCTGTCCCACGCCTCCCTTGGTAAAAGCGTGCTGACATCCTCAAGGACGGTGTTGAGAGAGAGTATGATCAGGAGCCTTATCAGCGATCGTAAATTGCATTTCAGATAGCTCAATTCCTTGGAGAAAGGGTAGCGACGGTGTGGGTGCTGTCAAGCCTATCGTGAGCTGCAGGCCCCTTTGTCTTAACCTCCAGCTGAAGAATGTAGCTTGCATACTTCAAGCGTTGACGTACCAGCTGCACTAGAAAAACAGGTAGTCAGGAATCCGATATCGTCGAAGGGCCAAACCGAGTAAGTTGCGCTGTCACTTATCGGCTGATAGCATCTTGGCGCTGTAGTTAGAGATTGTATTTTGGATCTCCGACCGACTCCGGTCGGAACTTAAGGTGCACTGGAGTTGCTTCGATTGTTGAGCATATCCAGGACAGGGGAGAAGTCTGATGTCTCACAGGGGCTAGTTATCCCTGATTTTTGGGTGGAGAAACGTGATATGCATAGCCAACTTCGACAGCCTCCTCCAACGTGAGTTGGGCCTCATGAGATAATACGCTTTCTACGCGCCAGGAAGACAATAAGGCCGATTGGGAAATTGACAGGGCTTCCAACTATACACCTACAGGGCGACTTGATGCATCCGGGTCAGATTACACGCAGTACGATACACAAGAGAGCCAAGAGAGAGAGCCAGATGTACATATTAGAGTCACTGCTTGTTCCCGAACTGAGAAACAAAGGAGTCACCATCTCCACGGTCGACACTCGCGTTCTCGATGACAGCCAGGACACTCTGACCAAATCTTCAGGGGTAATTGGACCATTGAAGTGAGGTACGATCTTACCAAACTCAACAACCATCGCCATAGCTCCTTTCCTTTTCTGCCCCGGCACTTTGTCGTCGTTAGCAATATACCTCTCGGGATGTTAAGCATTGGCATACGGTCAGCGGGATTGACGTTGCCCGTGTCGACGAGGCCCGGCGAGATGCTCATGAAGAGGATCCCCTCCTTCCAATACCGCGCACTGAACTCCGCAACCGCCGTGTTCAGGGCTGCCTTGCTGATTGCGTAAGGCGCGGCGGTGTTGATGTCGTAGAGCCGTATCATCTCTACATCTGCCATCCCGGTAGATATAGCGACCTTCTTCGCGTTCCCCTGGCGAATAAGTGGCAGGAATACGATGAATAGATGGATGTTCCCGACGGCGTTGACCTGAACGAGTCCAAGATGTCTTCCTAGAAGGCTTCGCGGCTTTCCCCACTGACATATTACTGCATCAGTTGTACCGGCTAAGTGGTTTGTGTTTGATGTTCCGCTTGTTGCAGACTCACAGCTCCTCAACGTCTGAAAATCCCGACTACGAGGAGACGAAACCGGCATTAGCAATGAGGTAATCCAAGCTTCCGCCGGTGATCTTGGAGGTATCCTCGGCAGCTTTCTGAGAAGACCCTCTTAGTGGGACCTATTACAAGATGGCAGGTGCTATTTAATCATACCTTAAGCGACTCATAGCTGACGAGATCTCCTTGGAGGATATGAATATTGGTGCGCTTGAGCTCCGACTGGACTCTCTTTTCAGTTACTTCCTTAACCCGGACGTTACCGATGACGACGGAGCCAGGGCGTCGGATAACTGACGGATAAATTCGAACCGGACGTTCCCTTGTTTAGGCTCATGTCATTGCCTGGGGGTGAGTACTCATTCCAATCCAGCGCGCTGCGCCAGTAACGAGGTACTTAGGCATACTGAATTGGCTGGTCTGACTACACAGGTGCGAAGCTTGGCGAATATGGATCGAGTTCTTAGGTTATTAGTTTTGAAGCATTAGTCGGGTTGTTGAATGAGGAGAAGGGGCATAACGCCTTACTTACGTTGGAAAGACCACGCTAACCTGAGTACCCTGGATGTAAGCCTCTGCTGCATGATGAACACAATTCAGAGCCAATCACATCTATGAACCAGTCAGGGTTCCTCAATTAAGCTAAGAGCCTCAAGTTCACAGGGATAAGATAGTGCAAGGTAAGTACAACGTCAGAAGGTCCTGATTGGTGAATTCTCGTGTGGGGTGCGGCAGGGGGCATAAGCAACTACCCAATGTAATTAGTAAGAGTCGGATCCCAGATGTACCGTTCGGGTTGTCAATACAGACGTCAAGAGAGGGCGAGGGAAGTGGGAAGGATGGTATCAACGTGACGACCTTATCAGGCAGCCGACGACTCAAGCCGCCTGAATCGACCTGCAACAGGGATACATTCTGCTACGATATCTTTTGAATAGTAGCTATATGGAGGTATTGTTTGCAGTTGCCTGAGTTTTCCTTGTACCAACCATCCAGACATGAGAGAGGAGACACGTGGTCCATATCTGGTTTCAGTTCCAGGTAATTAATCAATAATTGGGATGTCGCCAGCTCTGGTGGGGCCGCCGTCAACCTTACATCTGCCCCTTTCAGCAATGTGAGTCCATGATATGTTCTGCGCTTGATTACGAGTTTGGTCGAACAGACTCGTAATCCTTCAGTTATCGTTCCGGCCTGGTTTGAACCGAGAGGCGGGCACAGGTGCTAGATCGGTCATCTTAAAAAGCAATTTGCTGTTTTGGGGAATCAGACACGTAGCTGTATTGTTTGTGCAAATAACTACGTGGTAGAAATGTCGTAGTTTAGGGAACATCAGCCTCAGGTCTTAACGTAACAAATGTCTAAGATAGTTGCCCCAATGCGCCCGATTTCCGAGAGCGCTCAGATTACACTACACCTCGCACTTTATGTGTCTCAGAATCCATTTCATGACCGATTCGACACCGTTTTAGGCGGTAAATCGCCATTTCTGTCACCTTCTTCCCCAAAATTCACTGGTTTCACCCTTCATTCCAACCCAATTAAATCACACCAACCGAATTTAGACCTGGATCGATTGATGATGGATCTAGAAAGAGTCACTGTTCGACTCGAACCCGCAGACCCCCTTGTGGACTGGAAGGCCTGGTATGTATATCCCGCCCCCGTGACACGACATGTGCTCATATGGCTAATGCAACTTCAGGCTCATCAACACAGAAGAAATCGAGCCCTACGATATCTACTCCGGCATTTTGAAGATGGAAGTAACAGCCGACATGGTACCAACCGGTTATGATCCTGACCAACGCAGGGTGGTCGGGCGTTGCGAGCTCTGGCTTGTCTTACGCGAGAAGATGAGACACGAAGGCTTCGAACTACAGGTTGACCGTATCTCGGAGACCGCGTCCTGGTTGTCGGAGGAAATCTTCACCACGAATGGCAACTTCCGGGCTCGGGAATTCGGCTCTACTACTGGCAAGGTATTCGGGCTCGACCTCGAGAAGGGCGACATGATCTGGCTCGAGAAAATCTGGGTGGACAAGGAATACCGCAACCACGGCATCGCGAAGAAGATGTTGCGACACGCCCACGACACGATCCAGACCGAGGTCGATTCCTGCTTCATCATCACCTATCCGAAGCCCTTGCCGGGCGAGGCGGATCCTGAGGCTTCCCGAAAGGAGAGATATGAGACAGTTTGGGGCCCGTTCCGAAAAATGGGGTTCCGCCGAATCGGCGCATCCGCATATTTTCTCTATGCTCCTGGCTCTTTGCCTTTCGGCGCTTTCAACTGAGCCCCCCTGCTATAGGATATGCATGACTTCGGAAACAGGTCTTGCTCCAAAAATTTCAAGAGCTGTGACATACGGACGGACAATATCCCCGTGAATTGGGGGATGGAAGGCAGATGGCAGGCTATGAAAAGTAGCCAAAGCGTATTATCCGCGACATAAATTATGAGAACCATTCGAGTATCCGTGGCTTATGAGATGGTCTTGCGACTTTTCCAAGGTGTACGGAGGGGAAGGGAGGCGAGTCAATATGAAATGTAGAATGAACCCACTGCGCAACACTAACAAGGTAATGCTTAATTATTTACGAAAGCAGGACGGTCGTCAATGACGTCAGCATTGCCTCCTGGGGTTCTGAGGTTAGTTGCCAACCCTCCATATCTTTATTGGTGACGCTTCCGAGGGTTGGGACATGTTCAATTTTAGACATGTCATTCGAGAGAACAAATGTGAGCAAGTCAGCTGCGTGGCGAGCCTTCCAGTCATCATATAATGTTTGATTAGGACCAGCAATTTATCCAGTGCTGTAAGTGATTTAGTGGTGAGAACACAGTGGGGTTTCTTCAATCTTAGCTATTTACTGATCGGCGTCTAATTATAGATTCCGTAGCGCGGTTTACTTAAAAGTAGTACACGTCTAAAGAGTACGGAATTAGCCTAATACAACACCATAACTAATAATATTCCTTATATCTGATAGTATCCTTATTCGTTTCCCAGCCCTGGTCCCCGAGGTCACCTAGAATCCCGGTGGCTACATTCATTCTGAATTTCTCTGTCAAGGGTAAGAGTTCCGGAGGCCTTATTGGGTGCACGGGGGTATCATGGAAGGAGTCGTCAAATAGTGAGGATTCATCTTACATACATTAATGCGCTTAGGCGCGTAACTTGGGACGTACAGCCGATAACTTACCATAGCCTCTACGGCTGCGACATGAGCTTGGGCCCCGAAACTTACATCAAAGGATTGAAAGACGCTAAGTACTGCCCCCGCACTAAGGAAAGAGGATACAGCTCGATTCGCTGGAGACGGCACGCGTTTACGGACAAAAACTGCTAAGTTGGTTTACACAAATAAGTTAGATAGTTTCACCTAACTTAGTATGCACTTACGCCCTCTGGCATAAATACTACAAACAAACAAACAAACAAACTGTCCTAGCCCCCTAGGCACCCCTATCAAAGTGCCGGGGACGAACAAGGCTTCCATCGACCTCGATGGTGTTAGGGTCAGGTCTTATCGCCAGAGCTTCTCAAAGTCTCAACTGGCTTATTGCAGGTTTTTTCGCATGGTCTTATTGCCAGAGTCCGGTACACCCCCCCGGGTGGTACTACGCATGGGGATTAAAGCCATAGGCTGTCGCGCATTGGTGATGACACTCCCAAATCGCGGTGGAGGTCCTAGGTGGGCAGTATGGGCTGCGAATTATCTAAGGCTGGGGCGCTACCACTCCGGGCAAAGAAAGATGCTTCCATTAACTATGGTATCAGGCAAAGTTTCAAAACATTGTCAGCTAGCAGTGGCCGCGCTAGTAGTCGCTCTACCCAAATTAGGTGTAGCTTTTACATGGGTCACCCCGAGGCACTGCGGTGCCTCGCCCGCACCCGGGGAGATAGGGTGCTAGTTGCGTAAGGCTGCACCAAAAGACTGGAATAATAAGTGCGCAAACACTGGGCTACTTTATCAGACAGTGCACTTTGCACCCCTGGCTAGCTGAATGTTTCCTTATGCATCCGACCATATAGGGTCAGAACACCTCGATCCACCGTACTGGACTCGCCAGTCTGGTCATTAATAGTAAAGTGGGACAGTGCAAAGGGGAATTTGGATACGAGGAGCGGTGCCTGAGTTAGCTGGCGTAGTATGATTTCCGTATTGACTAATCGCGATATTTACCAGAAAATCAAGGCCCTACGCCTATATCGGAATAGTGGGCCGTATAGCGCGCGCCGCCAGCACTGGACAGGTTAGGTGTATTTCCATCAACCCGATCTCCACTCTCCCCATCCCACGCGCTGGTAGGCGGGCTGTAATCCATGTGGCAATCCACACGAAGTTACACAACAGGAGCGAACCAACCAGGGTTATGCAGATGCTTGGTGATGCGTCCGAGGGCAGCACTTAGAATCCATGTATGCAGTACCTACTTGCATGCGGTATGAAGCGAATGCAACAACATTGAGCACTGAATCGCATGCCAAGAGTGATCGGAGGTATATCCCAAGCTGGAGAGACAAGACGAACATGCAAAATTGTGACAAACACGATTTGAGAAGTGTGGTGAGAGACTGGGTTTCCACTTCCTACCCGCTCCGACTTACATGTCACGATACATGACCGACAGCTCTTCGACTAGTAGATTGAAGGCCATCAGACTTCACCGAAAACCTGGTTGCCTTCTTCATAGGCGGATTCGATGATGGTATGCGTATATATGTGCCCGTGGAGTCCCGCTCGTCAAAGCGCAAACTGCGTCATGACACGGATCTTGTCATCCAGAATAGCTGGACATCGACGGCATAAGGACATTCACCCTTATATAGGTATACTGCCCATACTGTCAATTCACCACCACTTTCCACTTGCTAGGTTAACATGAGCGATACCTCTCAAAACGCGGCCTTCAACGGGTACGTAATGCTCGAGTTGTCGAGTCTTGGATATCTTTGATATGTCTCTTGTCCTCAACCGTCGGCCTGCTTTTCAAGTTCCCCTACCAGCATACACTCCAACTTTCTTACATACCCTGCACTCCGCTCCTTTCTTTCTCCTTGGGCGTGCTGGTACATACCTATATCCTCAGTCTCACACTCGCTGGCAACCGATTCATAGGCCCATCCGCATATGCTCTTTCAGCTTCTTGCATGCCTTCTCACTCTATGTTCCTCCCTCCCGTCTTCCCAAAACGTCGAAGCACAGTCACCGTCTCACCTGTCCTACATCCGGCTCCTCCATTACTGCCCCAACCTTCAAGCCCACCATACTGACGCTCAACTGCCACAGCACCCAACCGGCAAAACAACAGCACAAATTCTCCTCAGATGACATTAAAACCTCCTCTTCCCAACGAGTCCATGACTTCATGCGCACTGTCAACGAAGGCGGCGATCCCATTACCGCCTTGTCTTTCCGTGCCCCAGTTTCGTCGCAACAAGCGATCGCGGCCCATCGAGCCAGAGCCCAGCGCAACATCGACGAAAGCATAGCCAAGTTCCGTGGACAGAGGTCATAAGGTGGCAGCTGTGAAGCCCTGCTCCATGGTAGAAACCCTACCACGCCATCGATGCTGATAAAGGACTCTTCTGGTGCGTCCCTGCCTGTGCCGTCGAGATGTCACTTCTGACGACCCCGAACAGCTCCTGCCGGCATGACCCTGGCGGCACGTTTGTCCAGTAGAAGGTATCCTGTCTACTCCAGTCTCCATGACAGACGGGCTTCCGCAAATGGCTAGGGGCAGATGAGCGTGGAAAAGACCGGCGCACGCGATGGTCCTCCCTATTGCAGTACCAAATGGTTTCCCAGGCATGGGAAATAAGCCAACAATGGTGTTTGGATTGAGGAAGCCAGGCAGTCCATTTAAAAGCCAACCAGGTGAAAGGGCTTCTCGAACGTGAGACAGGCCTGGTAAAGGCAGTTTCCCGATTATACCCTGCCACTACCCCATGTCATGGACCTTGGTCACGCATGTGCATCCTTATTGTGGCATTTGTTGTAACCTTGCCGTATAGCCTGCCGGGCTGTCATACTTCCTTTATGTACGAAATTCCTTTTCCTTTTTTTGTCGCATATTTCCTTGGCTGGATGGTAAGGATATACTATTTCTACCAATTGCCTTTTCCGCCCTTTCTTTCCATCGACAAATTACTTCCATAATTTGTCCTTCTTTTCTTCTTCTTCTGCTTTTTCGCAATGTGTGACGGAAGGGAAATGAAACATAACGGGGCATGAATTGGAAACCGGATGACAGGAATTTGAAAAACGACTACATTAGACACGATAGATAGAGGTATAATTACACAGCATGCACCTGCAAATGCAGAATTCCGCTTCTGTAATACCCGATATCCAAAACGTCGTCGCATGCATGCAATACTTTTCGAGGGTACCACAACCCACATATCCTTTCATGCTCTTTTTCCTCCTTAGGTTGCCTTGAGCTCTGTTTATGGGCGTTCGATAATCAAAACACAGCCGGTTTCGAGTCAACCAAAAGGCGTTTTTCCAAGTGGTTCAAAGTGGCTGTGGGTACCCCAGCAAAGTTCCACTTTGGAATACCAGTGCCGGGACACACACGTCCATGTCCAAGAATTAATCCTTTTCTCAAATCTGGTCGCCGAGCCTTAACACATACCGGCAAACCCCGCGTATCCCCTTTTCCAGCGTCGCAAATCGTATAATGACGGAACCCTAAGACTGCGAACGCGACGCCCCTAATCCCCCCGAACGTTAAGACCTTTGCAAAACGGACATAGGCCTTAAGCTTTCGTTTGCGCTCGAGGACAGCAGGCTGCTCGCCGTATAGGGCCGTTTCATACGCCGGGACGTATCCAGAGTGTCCGAGCTTCCGTTAGCATCTCCGTTGCCGTCGCACTTGCTCATGGGCGCTGTAAGTGCCCGTCCGGTAGCGTTACCGGGTGTTGACTGACGAGTTCCTGTTCTATCTTTGTTACGTCGGGACCAATAGGTGTGAGCTGACGTTAGATAAGGGTACCTTATTTCTGCTTCCGAAATTTAGCGAACCAGAGATGATACTTCATATAAGAATCGCCCGGGTGCTGTCTTTCGGCGCGTCGTCGTCGATGTGTCCCCCGCTGTCACCGTCAATTTCGCTACCATCATACGTTCCCTCGTCGTTGTTGCCTGAAAGTCCATAGCCGTACAGGATACACGGGTCGAAAGGCCGTACGGCGCGAAGTAGCTCGGTGAATAGATACATAAGGTTCTGGAATAACGCGCGAAACATAGGCCGGATGGAGAAGTGGGCCCGCTCATCTACGTTCAGAGACGCCGGCACGAAGGTCCGTTCGTATTCCCGTTCGAAATCATCATCGGACGGTAGCATTCTCAAGCCCACCAGGTATCCGACGTAATCGCGCATCGACGTATTAGGGTACGCTACAAGAGCACCATGGCGCCAGGGTCCAATAAGAGCGTGTCGGAGACTAAGCCGGCATCTGGCGGCGCCGGCGACACCGCCTTCGCCTCGATCAGGTTCGGAAGCTCCGCGAACACCTGCGCATACTCAATATTCGGCAGATCCGGAGAACTAGGCGAATCCTAGACGTCATGCTCGATGTGGCGCCAGATAGGCTGAATGGCCCGGTTGGGGGGTGGGGGGGTGGGGCGACTCCTATTTCGCCTTCTACGGTTATGACGGGGTTTTCCTGCTTTAGCTTCTCCCTCTTAAGCCGCAGACTAATATAGCGTAACCTAAAGGTTAAAAAGATTTCCAGTTATTACCGTTACCCCTTTCCTGTTCGTGCTGCAGCGCATCACCCGTATTAGCTTCCTGTACAACATCAGCACCTTCCATGCAAAGAGTCGTGTCTTGGCATTAAGCTAATCCTCCTCCGAATAAATCAGGCCCAGAATATCCTAATACCGCTCATACCCACCACCATTCAATTCAATATGAACCCAAACCCATCATGGTCTCCTTGTCACGTGTGTAAGGTGATCATCGCTGGGGTAAACACCTACAAGCTTCACTTGTAATGCCGAAGCATCATTTCCCCCTCCCCTTCACTTAGCCTCTGACCGTGCCGGATGAGTCGCCCTGGATGAAGAACCACATAAATCATCATGACCAACCACATAGGCGTCGCGTCGAGAGTGTAGATGAAGGCCTCGTGCGAAATGATAAACCCGCCCTCTCCCTGCACATATTCCATCGTGCGGATAAAACTCCGAATAACGATTAGAACTATAATTAGATATATCGCCCTAAAGTGGTTCTTCCAGTTAACGGAGCGATCCATCGTCAAGACTCTTGGTGGGTCCCGGCTGATGCGGCGCTGAGCGTGCCAGGCTATGAGAAGGAAAGTCGATAGCGCAGCGATCTGCGCAATCAGACCGCCAAGGATTATCAGCTTGCTGAGTTCTATAGCATGCGGGTCGCCGGATGCAGGGAGGACGGCGCCGATGAGCTGCGTAGCAAGGCAACCTAGGTCGATGAGAACGCACAACGGGGTTAACAGGCGGGGGCTGATGAGGAGGTTATGTCGAGCCCCAATGGCGATCGCGATACGTGCGAGACTCATGTATACCGTCGCGGCGAGTAATGGCGGTGCCAAGAGGAGTAGTAGGTTTTGCTGGATCCAGGGCCCAACTTTGTTTGGCGCATCGGAGGACAACGCTCGGCCATAATAACCAAATACCTCAGCTACGGGAATGGTTAGACAGGGGGGATTCTTGAGACCAGATAGACTTACAGATGCCGCCGAGAATGAAGGGGATGAAAGACCATGCCCGAAGCGGTATAAGGTAGAGAAGATGGGCGGCAGTAGCGAGCGCAAACAATGCCATGAAGGCGTAGCCTGCAGGCTTGTTTGGCCGGTACTCATAGAAAACGACGATCTGTGTTCCATTTACAATGGGACCGAAGGGAGGCCCGTCATTCATGCCTGACTATTCGTTGGAAGTAGTTCGAAATCGAATGGCTGAAGAGCTGTAACTGCTAGCAAGTCAGGGGGCCGAGCCTTGTCACTGCTGGTTACCCAAGGCTACCAGAAATTCATTAAAATGGCGGGGAAACATGATCATCTTCACAGGGAGTTCATAGACAGCTTAAATATTTGCATCGCATGCGCAAAACCTACAATTCTCTTCCGCATGATCTTGTTTCGACGCATCTACTGCATCTATAATTGGTGTTGAGGCCGGGAACGCGGCGGGTATTTTTCGCATTCGAATGCGAAAAAAAGCTGTTCAATTACAACTCCCAGGGGCATTCCTAGTTACATCCACAGTCCCACTTGTCTCCCTTACAGGCTAGCATGTAGACTCCATAGAACTTAGATGGAAATCTACCTTTTCTATATCTGTAGGTCGTCACCACCATAACCCGAATATAACGTTTTATCATTTTAACAGCTATAATTGCTTCAAGTCAAAACCTTTTCGTAATTTCCCTAAAAGCGTAACTTCAATACATTAACAGATAACGCCTTCGCGAAACGTCGCCGTCAATTGCGATTGCCGAGAGCCTTTAAATAAGTGGGATAAACAAAGAGCTATGTTAAAAGTGGTGGGAACCAGCAAAGGAGGTGGTGGAGGTTATTTTGTATACAAAATGTATGGGAGTATACTTACTAGCAGTCTAGGGGATCTTGTGGGGACGGTGGAGGTAACTAACAAAAAATACCTTTGAGAGTTGTAGCGGCAAGGATACTAGCTGAAACAGTAGTGTACTCGATAAAATATCCAAGCCAAGTTTATTTTGATTGGCTACATATTTCATATTTATTCTAGAGCTAAGCCGCATATGGAGTCACCGGCTACTCTGTGACCCCGACGACACCCGAGGGAGATAGGGTTTGCTCGTCTGGTAGTTAGACTAAGTCCCCATAGTAGGTTTTAGCTTCTATCCAACTCCATAAGCTCGCGGCTGCTAGCCTGATTTATACATTCGGAAACAGTTTCGGTAGTGTCAGGGGTTTATTGCCATAGGAGGTGGCTGAACGCGTTTTGCGCGTCTCTTTCTCCCCCACCACAATTTCTGTGGTCTTGCCTACGTCATCTCGATATTCCCGAATTGACTTTTGCTCGAGAAAAAGACGGTCTAATGGTGGCGCCTCCCGCTACCAAACATTCTCTGAGTGGCTTTCCAAGGCAAGTACATACAATCAACGGTTCTCTCGGCAGGATTTGCAATGGTCAATTTGTTGCATGTGGACAAGCCCCGAAAAAATTCGAGAAGACCACACCACAAGTCAAGAAATGGGTGCGCCAATTGCAAGAAGCGCAAAGTAAAGGTAACTCATCCCCCTTTAAGTCCTACGATATGTCCTTGGAGAAGCTCATGAGCGTAGTGCGGCGAAGAAAAACCAGAATGCGCAAACTGCGTCCGCTTTGGCGTGCAGTGTAGCTTCGCCTCTGGCGTTGCCATCCGGAAAGGACCCCCTTCCTCCACCTCGGTTTTGTCCGAGCAATCCTTGTCCGAGATCCGTGGCCGTGGCCGCCCACGCAATAATTGGACGGCTACGGTCGAGCACGACGAAATTTCTGAGGCGAGTGGGACATCATGGACATCAGCAACGCCATCTCCCTATGCGACTGAGGGACATATTGATAAGGCCAGGGCCGCCAGGCCGAACGTCCAGGAGGCCGAGCTGCTATTACACTTCGTCCAGTTCACAGCACACACTCTGGCAGGCAGTGACAAGAGCGATGACCCTATAGCGCGATTCTGGACGTACAATCTCCCGCGGATCGGCTTGTCCCACCACTTCGCGCTGCATCTCGCATACGCCGTAGCGGGATACCACTTAGCTTATCTCAACAAGACCGAAGAGCGTCATCAAGAGTTAAGAAGATTAGCTGAGCTCCATGCTTCAGCAGGCATAACACAGTTGACGGCGACACTGGCTCAATTGGACCGGACTAACTGTGGCGCCGCATACATATCCGCGACATTGGTATGTTACTGCACGTTTGCTGCAGGACCGACCGGCCCTGGGGATCTGCTGGTGTGTAATGTCGATCAGGACCGCGATCACAACTGGCTGCCGTCGATCCACGGCCTGCGGCTAATCCGGGAGTCGTTCGACGATGATGTGCTCTTTGCCGGGCTCATGGAGCCGTTCAACCCCAAATGCCATGCTCGAGATAAAGACGCAACACCTGCCCCAGATAAAAGGCCGAGGTTCTCTCGGGAAGGTTTCTTGCGAGTAGATTGGGAACAACACCTATCTGATTTGCGCGGGTTCATAGTTATGTACGACGGCGGCGGCGGCGGCGACGATGACGACGACGGTATCTGCCTGCGCTCTCTGGACTCTCTGATAGCCATCTACAGAGCAACATATGGTGATAAGGACGGCTCTTATGATGGCCCGCAGGAATACCAGCACGCCTTCGGTTGGTTGTATCGGTTAGAAAAAAGATTTGTAGCCTGCCTTTGGAGGAGAGACCCGCGAGCACTTATCATACTAGCGTATTTCGTTCTATTATTCGAGACGATGAAAGGTCTTTGGTTCTTGGACAACTGGGAGAAACACATCTTAACCAGGGTCGAATACCTACTTGGCGAAGAGTATGTTCACTGGTTAAGATGGCCATTAGAAACGGCTGGGCTGGCGTGATGAGTCATTTGGGGGCTCGAACTTGGCCGCCAGAGTGTACTAAGATGGAGACCTCGGCCCCCCCCTCTTCAAGGCCCAACCCCTTAACGCGCCACCCATTTTCAAAGATATTAATACCAGAGCCCTTTAGCCCAAATAAAAACATCAAAGCAACTACTTCATTAATAAACTTCATGATGAATTAAACACGTTCGCAAAAGTGTTACAATTCTTCGGACTGGGGAGCTCTAGGTTGCTGTCTGATTGCTTATCTGCAACTGGGGGCGGGAGTAGCCACATATAGGCTGTGACGGCTGACTGGCTTAACCAACTATTAAACCTAAGTCGTACGGTTTATGTTAGCAGGAATACTGTGGGAATCTAAGCAATAGGTCGTACGTGTAGTTACGTCTGGTAATAACAGATATTAAAAGTAATCTGGGTAACCAAGTTATATTATAAGCTGGTATTATCTAAACTAGAGGAAATTAACGAACGTATCTATGCTACTTTTAGCTTAAGCCTTTTAAACGGCTCAAACCCTTAAGCCCGTTAAGGCCTTTAAGCCCTATCGTAGGCTTAAGGGGCTTAAAGCGCCAAGCCCTTTAAGACCTTTAAGCCGGTTACGTAACCCGTGACCTACGTCGGGGATATGTGTTAGCGAGCAGGGGGGTGCGCTAGGACCCCATATACGGAGAGATTCCTTTAAATCGGAATATATATGTTCTGTGGCTAGATTATATTAAAATATAATACGCGTTTTAAAATACCTTTAACTAATTATATAATATAATATTATTAATATTTCCTATATTTAATAATTAAGAATTTTATTCGTTTAATTTACGTATATATTAATTAATTAATTATTATTTAAACGATATAAATTATATATTAATAAACATTATTTTTATATGTTTTAATAATAATAATAATAATATTAATAATAATAATAATAATAATAATAATAATAATAATAATAATAATAATAATAATAATAATAATAATAATAATAATAATAATAATACTAATACTAATACTAATACTAATAACTATTCCGTTAACGTCCTTAATTATTTATAAGAAACTTAAGGATAAGAATTACTTTAAACCTGAACTTTAATTTAAAATATATATATCTTATAATTAAGATTATATTAATTTTAATTAAAATAATTTATTAAATCCGATATAACTTCTTTCTTTAAAAAGCTTTTATATTAAATAATTAATTTATTTACCGAAAGAATGATATATATAAAAAAGGCTGATCGAACGTATTATTTAATAAATACCTTTAACATAACGAGTGAAAATAAATAAGTTTAGATTTAAAGTTTTCCGGAATATATTTATAAAGGTCAAAAATTTAAGAGTTTTATAAAATAAACTTTATATTTTGAATTTTTCGTATTTAAAGTTTTTTTAAAGAATGAATTACGAAAATGGGACGTTAAGTTGTTTAAATCCGATAAAGTATACGATAATAAGTTTATAATTAATATTTAATGGAAATATTATAAAACAAATCTTAAAATAAAAGATAATGGCTTAAAAATAAGGATATGTAACGAATCTATCATACGTCCACCTGGAGGTATGAGCAGTATCCGAAATGGGGGTTCTTGATTTGCAGGTAATAATAACTAATAAATGGGGTATTCGTTAAAAAGATTTACGGATTTTTTACTTAATTAAAGAACGGTATAATTACTTTTGGTTAAAAGCTTAAATTAATAACTAAAAAGCAAAATTAAATAGGTGCTATTTATAAAAGGAAACCGTCCGTTATATATATATTTATTCTGGATTTAATAAATATGTTATGGATTTATATAATTTATGTAATTTATATAATTTAATTCAAGATTATTTAAATTACCTAAATTAATTAAATTATTTAAACCTTGGCGCAAGGAAATTAAATTTTTTTTTGCCCGAAGTTTACCCGGTCGGAACTTTCCTTAAAAATTTCCGAAAATAAATCTTTTTAAAACAGGAACCTTTATTCCTATACTGTAATATTATTTTTTTTTTTTAAGGATTTTTATTCCAAAAATAAAAACCGTAAATATCCTTTTTTATTTTATTAAAAGGGTTTTTTTTAAGTTTTTTTTTGCTAATTTTATTATAATAGGTCGTATTTAAAAAAAAAAAGGAAAAAAAAAATTACGTTTAAATTAATGCGATTTCCGTAATATTCGTGCTAATTTAATAAAAACATTTGGTATTAAAATATTTCCTTATTTTAATTACGTTCGGTTTAAAAAAACCGATTATTTTTTCGTTTTGGGGCAGCAAAATTATAACTATTATATTTATTACCAGCGTTTATTTTGCGACATTTTAATTATAAATTTCCTGAAAAAGGTAAATAAAATTTAAAACTGCCTGTTCCGGAAATAACGAAAAATTAAAGATAATTTTTTAACGTTTTAAAAAATTGCGAAAAGGAAATAAAAGGCGGTAAAAAAAAGGTTAGTTAAATTACGGCGTTAATAAAACGAAAAATTAAAAAAGTTTATTAAAAAATTAAAACGGTTACGTTTTTAATAGGACTTTTTTAAAAAAAAGGCCTTAAAAATATTAAAAAAAGGTTTAAAATTAAATTAATTAAAAAAACGGAAAAGGTTAAAAAAGGAATAACGTCGTATGGAAATAAAATAAACGTAATTTACTTTTAAGATAAACGTTATAATAAAGGCGTTTATTTTTTTCGGATAAAACGTCGAAAGTTTGGATTTAGGTAGGGGATTATTATCGCTTATAACTTTAGCCGTACTGGAAATAGTCGGTTAAGATTTTGCCGATAAAAATCCTTAACCAAATTTATCGTATTCGTTAAATACTTAAATGGTTCTTATATATTATCTTTAAGTAAGTAATTTATTTATTTAATTAAGTACTGGATTTTATTTTTGATTATTTTAAAGTTTAATATTTTTTCGATTTCGTATTTATTATCGTTTTTTTCGATTTTAAAGTTTTTTTCGAACGGGGCATTTTTCGGTATTAATTTTAATAAGGAAATATAGAATATAAGATATATCCTTATGGTTTTAAATAATAATAGTTTATAATTAATTTTCGAAATAACTTTTTTAATTTTAAACGGACCAAATTTTTTAAAATTAAGTTTATCGTTAAACCTTTTTGTTTTAATTTGGGAAAGATTTAACGTTACGTTTTATTTTTGGTATAATAAGTAAACCTTATTTTTTTTCGCTAAAATTGGTTCCTTAATTTTTTTCTTATTGTAATATTAGGCCATTTTTTGTTGTAAAAATTATAACTTAATTTATAATCGGGCTTATATTATTTTAATTTTTGTTATTATTATTTTTGTTCGTAAAATTATTATAGTAATAATTAAGGCCTTACGTATTAATTATTTTGGTCGTTAGGTTATTACGTTGTATTTATATACGGCTGTATAAAGTAATATATTTATATCCTTATTAATAAATATATTATAAATTATTTATATAAATAGTAAAAGTTTAATTTAATTATTTTGTTAATAATTAACGTAATTTCGAAAATATTATTTTAAAGTTTGATTTAATTATTTTATTTAATTATTTATTTAAAGGTAATAAGTTATTAAAAATTTAAGTTTAATACCGATTTATTTAAAAAAGTTAATATTAAATTTTAATATAAAAAGTTTATTTTAATTAAAAATAATTTTTTCTGGTATTTTATATTTATTAAAATAATATTAAATAAAGGTATAAGTTAATTATTTTGTTGTTATAGTTTTTTTAAAAAGTAAAAAGTATTTATATTTGGTAAGTTTGTTAATAATTACTTATATTGTATCGTATTTAATTCCGGTAACGGGATTTTTTGATATAAGGAAATTAATAATAAAATCTTAAGTTATAATGTTCCATGTTTTATTAGGTATATTTATAGGTTATAATAAGCCATATGGTTTATAACGAATTACCTTTATTTTATTATAAATATTATAATTTTTAATTATCTGCTTAATTATTTAGTAAAATTTTAGGAAATTATATTTTTCCTAAAGTTATTTGGTAATTTTAAATATTTTTTGGTATTTATGTAAAAAATTTTCGTAAAATTTTTTGATAAATTTTTTTTGTTATTAGCGGGAAATGTAAATTTTATTACGAAATAATAATTGGTTTTTATTATTTTCTTTTAGTTATTTAATTTTTTTTTATTTTTTTGGATCGTAAAAGTTTTTAAGTTAAATTAATTTTTTTGGAGTTAATTATTTTAGGGTTATATATAATTATATTATTTTATTGTTTTTACGATATAATATCTATATATATCGTTTGAAAATTTTAAAGTCGTAATTTTTTTTTCGGCTTAAAATATCCGTTTAAATATTTTTTTTACTTTTAATATGGTAAATTTTAAAGTTAAATTTGGATAAAAAAATTATTTAATTTTTATGGCATTTATTTAATTCCTGGGTGGTTATAAATTTGGTTAAATTTTTATGGTTTAAATAAATATCGAATAATTTTTTGGTTTTATTAAGGAATAATTTTTATTTTTTGAATGTTAAAATAATCGTTAATAACTTTTTATCGTAAATAAGATATTTAAATTTTGTATTTTTTAAGGTTTTGGAAAAGTACGTTATTGGGTATTATTTTTTATTATTTTTTAGTTACTTTAAAATTACTTTAAGGGCGTAATTTAAAGCGTTTATTTTAAGTCGTTTTTTTTTGTTATAATTTGGTAGTTTGATTACCGGGGCGTTAATAATTTTATCCTTAATTTTTTGGAAGTTTTTTTTCGCTTTTTTTGGAAGTTCGAATTTTTTTCCGACGTATTTTTTAATGGTAAGTTTGATAAAGGGGTTAGTAAGTTTGCCGTAATTTTAAATTAAGGGTTATATATAGCCGGTAAATCCCAGAAATTAACGAATGTTAATAATAATAACTTTATTTAGGATCGGTTAATTTTTGATAACTTTTAATTTGAAATTTTAAATTTAAATTTATCTAGGGGTAATAATAAAGTTTAAAAAGTTTAGCTTTTAAGTATATTAAACGTTTTTTTTTGCGTTTATTAGTAAGTTAGCTTTTTTTAAGGCCTTTAATATTTAAGCGATATATTTTTTATATTTTTTTAAAGTTTTTAAGTAAATAAAAATATTATTTAAATAAACGAAAACGAATTTATTTAAAAATTTCCGTAGGATAATGGTAAGTATGTGTTAAAAGTTGGTTGGAGCATTAATTAGGCCTTATGGTATAACTTTATATTCGTAATATCCATAAATAATTTTAAAGATAATTTTTTATTTTTCGTTTTTAATTATTCGAATTAGGTAATAACCGTTTAGTAAATTTAAAGCTGTAAATTATTTAGCTTTATTAATATTTTCCCGTATGGTATTTATTAACGTTAGGGGATATTTATTTTTAATAGTAATATCGTTAAGTTATCGGTAATCGTAAATTTGTCGGTATATTAAATTTCCGTTTTTATCGATCTTAATTTTGCCATTTTTTATTTTTGGTATTATTATAACTGGATACCTTATAAATAACTTAAATTTTTAAATATAACCTTTTTTAAAATTTCGTTAAAAATTTTTTTAAAAAGTTTTAATTTTTTTAAGGTTTATATAATAAATTTAATAAAATTTTAAATGGTATTTTTTTTTAATGGAAATTTTGTAATTTTATTAATTATGGTTAAATAATTTTTTTCTGGTTCGTTTTTTAAATAACTTTTTAAACCGTCGATATTTAAGGAATATTATTATTATAAGGTTAAAAACTTTAACTTTTTTAATTATGTAACAAATTTTATAAAATTTTTTTTTAAAATTTTTTTATAAAAGTATTTATTTTTTTTAGTTAATCCGTAAATTATTAAAACGAAATTACGGCATTTTTAGAATAATATTATATTTTAAGATATCGGCGATATTAAAAATAATTCGTTTTAAATATTTTTATATTTAGATTTTAAGTTTTTTTATTTTTCGAAAAATTCGTCCGTTATCGTAAATGGATAAGTTTTTATTAACCGTTTATAATTTATAAAATTACTGTTTATATTTTTAAGAAATTTGGTATTTTTCGGTTATTTTAAGGAAAATAAAATTTTTTTTTAATCCGGAATCGATTATGGCGTTAAATGTTTTATTTCCGTAATAGATAAGGATTTCGATTTGATTTCGTATTTTTTTTTTTACCTTATATAAGGTTTTGTATATAAGGGCTTTTCGGTATCTTATTTTCGAAGGCCTTTACCGTTTTTTAATTGATGGGTTTTGGGGGTTAAAAAACGTTTTTATTTACGTACCTTTTTGGTTATATGTTTAATATAATAATTATTTATGTACTTAAATTATTTTCTGTTGCCGAATTAATATTTGAAGATAATTATTTTTTTTTGGTTTTTTTTTGGATTTTGTATTTTGCGAATTATTGGGTTAAAAAAGTAAATTTTCGAAGGGGGTATTTTTATAGCTAGGAAGTCGTATTTGTTATATAATATTAGTACGTAATATAAATATTTTTGCATTATAATTTTCTAATTTTGCTTTAATTCGGGATATAAGTAATAAAATTTAAGGTAATTTGGTTATTAGGGGGTTTTTGTATATTTATATTTATCGTTTGGTTTTATGGATATTTTTTCGTTATATTTTAACCAAAAATCGTTATTTTTTTTGGTACGTTAATAGATAAGGTAGTTATAATCGTAATAAGCAGTAAAATGTAAAAATTTATAATTATTTATTAATTTGGGGTATATTATATATTCGGAAAAAATATAATATTCGGAAAATAATTATTTATGGTTATCAAAATTTTTTCGTAATTAACCGTTTTGGTTATATATTTTATATTTCTGTATATCGAAATAATAAATATATTTTAACGTAATAATTATTTTGGAGCTCGTTCGTTTTGGATAATATTTGTAAGCTTTGGCCATAATATTTTTGTAAATAATATAATTTTTATAATTTAGGTCGTCGTTTTTGATTCTGTTAGTTGTAATAATGGTAAATTTTTAATTGGTAAAAGTAATATTTATTTCTTTTTTATTTTCGTTTTTATCGTTTATGTTTTATTCGGCCGTACGGATTTTTTTTTTAAGCTGGAAAATTTTATCCTTTTAAAAATTTTTCTGGGAATTTTTTTTTTTTGCTAAAAAGTAATATTCGTTTTTAAAATAATCTTTTTTTGCTATAATTAAAATATTTAACTTTAGATTTATTTTTTTTGGATTCCGTTAAAGTAATATTAATTTTTTTTTGGGATTTATTTTTTAATTTTTTGTTATTACTGGAACGTTTATTACCATTTTGTTTGCCGGTATTTTTCCTTTTAAGGTATCGATTAAAAATACGTCGGTTAGAAATAATAATTTTATCGATATATTTCTTAAAGGATTTTTTTTTAAGGATTTTAAATATTTTATTCTTAATTTATTTTTTTAAGCCGTTATAAAAAAGGAAAAATAACGTTTTTTCCGGTAATTTAAAGATAATTATTAATCGATTAAATTTAATCGCGTATTTAATAATTAATATGGTTTGCTTTAGGTCGTATATTTTTTTGATTACGTATTATTATTTATCGGTATTTTCGTATAAGGTTCGTATCCGTTTTTTAAAGTATTTATAATTATTAAAAATATAATTAATAACATTTAAGTAATTATCGGGAAAATATATTAAATAATTATTAAAAATAAATTCGAATTAATCGAATATTTTTCCGGCAAATAATTAAAAAATAATTATAATCTTTTAGTAATTTTTCGTTAAAAAACTTTTATATTATTTAAGGTAAAGTTTAGTTTTAATTAAAAATCTTTTTATATTTATGGATTTATCGTAAAATTTGGAAATAATTAATTTATAACCCTTAATATTAAATATTTTATAATAAATAAAAAAAGGTATTATTCTTTTTTATTTTCGGCCAAATAACAAAAAAGTAAAAGTTCGTAAGCAAAAAGTAAATATTTTAAAAAAAGGTATTAAAATTTTCGGATAAGGAATAATTTTTAAAATTACAAAAACCTTTTTTAATTATTAAGCGAATTTAATATTTTTTTTCTGGAATTTTACGATTTTTTCGGCCATAAGGTCCAGTCGTTAATTAATCGTAAGTTTTTTTTTTTTCCCGTATTTACGGTAAAAATTTTTTTAATTTTTTTTTTATAATTTAATTCTTTAAGTCGTATTTTAATAATTTTTTTTACCTTTTTTAAAATAAAGGTTAATTATTATTAAAAAGAAAAATTTTTTTTTTAATTTTTAATTTTAATTACCTTTAATAACATATTATCGATTAATTAAAAAACTTTTTTAATAAGGGGTAAGTTATATAATCTGGTTATTAATCCTTTACCGATTAATAACGGAAATTAAATATATTATTTATTTATTAAACATTATTTTATAATATCGTTTTTATTAAATTTAAAAAAGTTTATACCTAATTAGGCCTTAAATTATTCGTTAATTATTAATTAAAAAGTTATTAAAATATAACGAACTTATTATACGTTTATCTAAAAATATAAGTAATATCCGAAATAAAGGTTTTTAATTTGCAAATAATAATAACTAATAAATAAAATATTCGTTAAAAAAATTTGCGGACTTTTTACTTAATTAAAAAACGGTATAATTACCTTTAATTAAAAACTTAAATTAATAACTAAAAAACGAAATTAAATAAATATTATTTATAAAAAAAAACCGTCCGTTATATATATATCTATCCTGGATTTAATAAATATATCGTAAATTTATATAATTTATATAATTTATATAATTTAATCCAAAATTACTTAAATTATTTAAATTAATTAAATCATTTAAACTTTAACGCAGGAAAGCCAAGCTTCTCCTTATCCGAGGTTTACCCGGTCGGAGCCTTCCTCAGAAACCTCCGAGGACAGGTCTCTCTAAGACAGGAACCCCTGTTCCTGTACTGTAACAGGATACAGTATTTTAAAAACCAAAATAACATTTATATAAATTAACGATTTATACACAACTTTAAATTTTAATACAGATATTTAAATAATAATCTTTTACATAATAAAAAAGCCGAAATTAATAATAGTATAATTAATTATTAAAAAATAACGGTTAACTTTTTAAATTATTAAATTATAAATTATGTTTTATTTATATTACGGAATATTAAGGTAATATCTTTAATATTTTACAAACTTTTTATAAACTCTATTATTTAAAATGGTTTTAATTTAAAGAAAAAATTAACCGATTAATTACTAAGAATAAGGTAAAACGCTTAAACGAAAACTGAAAAGAAATAATCGGAAAAATTTTAATATAAAGTAAAAAGTTAGTAAATAAAAACGTAAAAGTTTAAATATTTAAAATATACCTTATAAGGCGTATTTAAGTTTTTATTATATAATACTTTAATATGTTAGTATAATTTTCATAGAATTTTAATTAATTTTTCTTTCTAATAACGAAATTCATATATTTATATAGTATTAATATAAATAATTTTTAAAGAAAAAAATCATTATTTATATAAGGAATTAATAAATTTTAAAAGAATAAAATGAATTTTGTTGTATTCTTTAATTATTAATTAACTTAATGTTAAAAATATCTTATTTTCTTATACAAGGTTGATCTAGGTTCCAGCCTTATTTTCCAGGCTGAGCCAAATACACAGAAAATCATTACATATATAATCCACACGATAGATACTATACCCATAATACTTGTTTATAATGGAAAAAATTAATAATAAACTTAAAAAAAATTAATTACGTTAATCCGATTTTATAAAGAAATAAATAAGTTTAATTATTTATAAATGTTTAAATTATTTTTAAAAATTGTTATAATAAGCATTAAATTATAATCGAAGTTTAAATTAGTTTATTTGAATTTTATTTTATACGTTATAACTAATACGCGATCCGATATATTTTTTGATAATATTACGATTTGTACGATTTAATATAATCTTTAATATTATGGAATATATATTTACCGATCGAATTATATTATACCTAATTAAAGTTTTAACCTACGTATTATAATTCGGTAATAGAAATTTAATAAATACTTAAAACGAGAATTTTTTAAGATTTATATTGTAAATTTATTTAAACAAAATACGAAAAAGTAAGATATAATAAATATCTTTATAGGCGCAATAGAATTATTAAATTTTAGGTAAATTATTAAAAGTTTTATTTAATTTTCGATTTTTAAAAAGAAAAAGAAATTATATTAAATATAAGATTACTAATTATATAACATATAATAAATAAGTATAAAGTGTTTAAATATTAATGTTATATGTTTATAAATAAATTACGGTATATAAACATATATAATTATTAATTAAAAGGTAATAATTAAAAAGATTTATTTTAAAATAAATTATATATTTATAATAAAATATTAATTTATAAGTTAATATAAAGCGTATTACGAAAGACGTTTTATTATTTTAAATCGGAAATTAATTAATTAAAAGTATTTAATCGCTTAAGGAAAGGTAAAATGGATAATTATAACTTTAAAAAGTGGTAAAGTATAACAATTAACGCCTTAAATGCTTTAAGGCGTTAAAGAGATGTATTAGTTAGCAAGGAGGTACGCTAGCACCTCATATACGGAAAGATTCCCTTTAATCAGAACATATATGTTCCGCAATTAAATTACATTAAAGTGCAGTACGCGGTTTAAAGCACCTGCAACTAGTTATGTAATATAACATAACTGATGTCTTTTATATCTGATAATATGCTCCTGTTAGCTAGCAGGGGGTGCGCTAGCACCCTATATACGAAAAGGTTATTATAATTACATAATTTATCTTAAAGTTAATATAATATAACGTAATAAATATTTTCGTTAACGCAAGGTTAAATAAGAAGTTTATATAAAAATGTTACTAAAATACCGGAAACCGGGAACTATCTTATATTTACTTATAGCCTTGTACGAATTAAAAAGATCTTTCTTATTTTATTAAAGAAATTCTCGAAAATATTTACTTAATTAAAATTTAATCTTATCCTTTACGAACTATATTATGTCGCGCGAAATAATATCCTCGTACTTTTTTATCGATACGATCGTTATTATTTATAAACAAAGTGAAAAAATTACTAACGTTATTATAAGCAAATTTAAATAAAACATTAATTAATTTAAAAGAGAATTAAGGTTTAATAATTCTTAAGAGTTAAAATTATTCGAATCCGATCGAAGAGTTAAATATAATTAATATAATCGTTATATATTAATAAATTAATTACACTAATTAAAAGAAAAATAAGTACTGAACGAACCGATATTTCCATAAAGAATAAGAGGGTTTTTTTTTAACTTAAACACCGTATTTAATTATTCCATTAAAATATACTAAACAAAATCGCATTAATATTATACGTCGTAATTCTTACTTATCCGGATAAAATTCCTATTACCTTTAAATTAATAAAAGTTAATATAAATTTAAACCCAGAATATTATATAAAAGTAAAGCGACTTATTCGATACCTTTTCGAAATAAAATATTATTTCTTAAAATACGGCAAAATAAATATTCTCGACATAATTAACGACATTTGTTTTATTAAATCGATCGACTGACAAAATTCTTAAGCTTATATAATACCTTTATTCGGCGGCATTATCGTATAACGCGTTAGTAAATAAGATGTAATAATTAATTTTATAATAATAACGGAATTATTAATATTTATTTAAGTCGTAAAAATATTTATATACGTATTACGCATACTTAAGAAATTCGGAATTTAATTTAATACCTTAATTATTAATATTTAATAAAATAACAAATAAACTTTTAGATTTATTTATAAATATTACGCAGCTTAAACAAGACTAAGATATATAAATATTTATAATTATTAATGATAATTAAAAAATTGGAAAAATAATCGAAATAATATATTTTTTTATAAACAGTATAATTATAAATAATTTTATAAACATCTTTTTTATTAAGTTTTTCGGATAATTTATTCGATAATTAAAAAAAATATAAAAGTGCCGATTTCGAAAATTATGTAATAAAACTTTATAAGAATTCGAAAATAACTTTAATTAATTAATATTTTATGTTTAAAGCCTGTTTTTAAAAAGTAACCTTAAAGAAATATATTAGATAATTATTAATATTAAAGGTGTTAAAATAAACAGAATATTATAAAGATTACATATAACTTAAAATGGGGATTAGACCAGCTATATCCACTTATATAAGCCTTGGCCAACTGTTACGACCTTATCGGGCCTTGGCCTCGGGGAACGGTCGCCCCACTTGCGATAAGATTACGTGACGTGGATTTGGATGGATGTTCTAATCCATCTCAATCCATAAAGGTGGATTTGGATGGATATTTTAATCCATCTTAATCCATAAAGGTGGATTTGGATAGATGTTCCAATTCATCTTAATCCATAAAGGTAAATTTGGATAAATATTTTAATTTATTTTAATTTACTAAAAAAGATTAAAAATATATATATTCGTTTATTTCTATAATTTAGATAATTTTAACTTATAATATAACTTAATTATTTAGATTACCTTTAATATTTATTATTACTAGACGTAATTATACCTTTAACTTATTATTTAAATTTTTATAATATTATTGTTAATATAAATCGTACGATTAAGGTTTAATAATTAATTAAGCTAGTTAGCCGTTATACGTTATAAGCTTTTGTTTAATAATATAATTAAACTTTAAGTAATACGTTATATTATTAATATGTCGGATAATATCCAGAAGCTTATTATATAATAATATAAGGATACGATTAAGAAATTCGAAAAAGTTATTTAACGCCTTAAAGCCTAGGTTAATGTTACCAAAATTAACGAAATAAAAATTAAATCTAAAAAATCCGAACTTTACGATAAAAAAGGTAACGTATAAAATTTCCTTATCCAGATACGCGTTTATTTCCGTTTCGAAGGAATTATTAATAAAGCCGATAAAATTTTTACGGTCGCGGTATTTTTTAAGGGAAATATTCTGGATTGGTTTAAACTTACTTTACGAAATTATTTAGAAAATAAAAAATCGGATTAATAATAAGTTATTAAAACCTTTTTTTAATATTATATTAATTTTAAAAAAAAACTGAAAATTAATTTCGGAAATTTAGATAAGAAAAAAACCGTAATATAAAAAATTTTCGATTTAAAGCAAAAAGGATTAACGTTTAAATACGTAATAACGTTCAAAAACTTTATAATTAAAGTAAGATAAATAAATAAAAAAAACGATAACTTAATCGATATTTTTTATAAAGGTTTAAAAAATAACGTTAAGGACGAAATCGTTAAAATAATACGTTTTATTACCTTGGATAAATATATCGCAAAAATAATTAAAATTAATAACCGATAATATAAGCGACGATAGGAACGAAAAGGATAATTTGTTCCTAAACCCAGATTTACGGGAATTAACCAGAATAAAAAGCGCGATATATCTTTTATCGTTTACGGAATAATACCAGGATTTATGGAATTAAGGATCGTATAAAAAAAAATTAGAACTAAATTAAGTATTATAATTATAACAAAATGGGCCATATAAAAAGTTAATATAAGGCCCTTAAAAAATAATAATATAACGGTTGGACCCCGGTACCCAAAAGATAGTTAAGGGATAAAAAAACCGTTACTTTCGGCATGGTTAAAAAAAAAAAAACCCTTAACTTACCACCAAAAGTACGAAAAGGATTACGGAAAATTAAAACATTTTCTCAGGCCGTAATTACCCGATAACGTACCGTTACAACCGATTTAACCATTATTTAATGGCTATAAAAGTACGATAGATAAAAAAAACCGACGCCAGAAAAATTAATATTTCGAACGTAATAAAAAAAATAATAACGACAAAAATAATAGAAGTTAAGTAAATGGATTAAGGAATATTAAGGTTAGGACGAAGCCCTATACCCAGGAAAGCCCGATCGATATAGGAAATTATATATTATTTATTACAAAAAAATTTATTACTTACGGTACGAAAAATAATAAAAGTATATCTAATAACGACTTATACGTATATATAAATAAGGATTTAATTTTTATATGCAGATAAGAAACGATTTTAAGGATTAAAGGTAATATAAATATTTGCGTACCTAAATTACTTAAAATATTATCGATTTATTTACGGTTAAAAAAAATTAGCCAGAAGAAAAAAATTACCCTAAATAAAACCTTATATATTATTACGAATAATATAACTATAAAACATAAAAAAAATGGATTTATTAAACGGTAATAAAAGCCCAAAACGAGATATTAAATAATTTTTACTTCCGTAAAAGTTATACGAAAGACCCGGAAAAAAGAAAAAAGATATAAAAAAAGATTAACGAACGATTACCCGAAATAACTTAGTACTATGCCTAATATTAGGAGCGATAAGGATATTAGGACCAGTTAATAACGACGATAAACGAAAAGTGGGCCATAACGATAAATTGGTTAAAAAAAGCCGAAATATTTAAAAAACGAATTATTAATTTAACGAATTAAATTAAACGATATAAAAAAAAGATTTTCGAACTAAAAGTTTAATTATGCTAACAAAAAAGATAATTAAAATAATTATAAGTAAAGGCCTTAAAAAAAAAGTTATTTATAAGGAAATTATAAGTTAATAAAAGTTAAAAAAGTTAATATAAACTTCTTAAAAAAGTTTTATATATAATAATAAAAAGGATAAAAATTCCTTTTATTATAATTAAAATACGAATTAAAAAAAAATGGTATATCGTTATAATAAATTACGGAACCGACCCGAACTATATCGAATTAAGGGTAATTAACAAATTACGTTTATTATAAAAAAATAAAACCGAACTTTATAAAATTAAAAATGTTAAAGGTATTATATTTACTTATAATAACGGATGGGTTAATTGCAAGATTAATTATTTCGAAATTTATATTTAAAAACGAAAATAAATTATTAATTTCGATATTATTTTAATATAAAGTTACGATATAATTTTCGGCAAAAAATGGTTATATTAATATAACCCCTTAATTAATTAAAGGATTAATTAGGTAAAATTTATTTTATTTTTTATCGACGAAAACGATTCGGAAAAAAGATTTTATTATTTAATTAATAACGACGATAATAAATATAGGCATAAGGATACGACAGAAACCTTATTATTTAAAGAAATATGATATATATAAAAAAAAGGGCGAAATAAATATATACGACGCGTTATTATTATAATTAAAGTACGGTTATACGAAATAAACGACAATTTATAATATTAACTTTAAAAGCCAAAAAAAATAGCTAAAATATTACCATAATATTACAAATACGAAAAATTTTTTAAAGAATAAATCGAAATAAAATTACCAGAATATAATAAATAGGATTATAAAATAATTTTAAAAAATAGCAAAATAATTACCTTTTATTTTATATATAACCTAAATTAATAAAAATTATACGTATTACGAAAATATTTTAAAGATAAGTTACGTAAGGAATATATTAAACGTTTTAAGTTATTAATAAGGTACCTTATATTTTTCGTACCTAAAAAAAATGGAAAGTTACGGCTAGTAATTAATTATAAATAATTAAACGATATTACGGTTAAAAATCGTATTTTTTTACCTTTAATTACGGAAATAAAAAATTACTTTTATAAAATCAGATAATTTATTACCTTAAATTTACGAAACGGATATAATTTAGTTCGTATTAAATTAGGAAACGAATAAAAAATAACCTTTAGGACCAAATACGGATTATACGAATATCTGGTAATATTTTTTGGGCTTATTAACGTATTCGTAACGTTTTAAAAAATGGTTAATTACGTATTACGTAAATACCTTAATATTTTTATTATTTATTATTTCGATAATATCTTTATTTATTTAAATTCGGAAAAAAAATACGAAAAATACGTCCATAAGGTTTTTTAAATTTTATAAAACGTTAATTTTTTAATTAACGTTAAAAAAAACGAATTTTATAAATAAAAAGTACCGTATTTAAGATATATTATTATTCCGGAATATATTAAAATGAACCTTAAAAAAATAATAGCAATTTAAAAATAAAAAGTATTTATTACAGTTACCGAAGTTTAAGTTTTTTTTGGATTCGTTAATTATTACCGGAAGTTTATTCGTAACTTTAATAAAATTGCGATATTTTTGTTTAATTTAATCAAAAAAGAAACGAAGTTTTAATAAATAGTCGAAATAATAAAAGTTTTTTAAAAAATTAAAAACGTAATTATTAATAAGTTAATATTAATTATATACGATTTAAATCGTCCCGTAAAATTAAAGACCGATATTTCGGATTATACGTTAAATGCGGTAATTAAATATAAAAACGATTAAGGTAATTTATATTTTATTACGTTTTATTTTTATAAGTTAAAAAAAACCGAATTAAATTATGCTATTTTAGATAAAAAAATTTTAATTATTATTAACGTTTTTAAGGAATTTAAATATTATTTTAAAAGAAATTTATATTAAATTAAAGTATATATAAATTATAAAAATTTAACCCGATTTATTACCACCCGAAAATTAATAAAACGGTAATTCCGTTACGTAAAATATTTTTCGGAATTTAATTTTATTATTATTCATAAAAAAAGATCAAAAAATAATAAAGTAAACGTTTTTAATAAACGATTAAACCTAAAAAAAAAAGTTTTTAAGATTTTATATTAAATATTCGACTTAATAAAAAAAGAATATATAAAAATATAACAAATTATAATAATTAAAAGGATAATATTTAACTTATATTAAAGAATTTAATAATATAACGACCAGTTACCAGAAAATAAAAAGACCGACAAAATCCAAATATTAGAAAAATATTAAAAAAAATTAATACGCGAAATATACGAATATTAATTATACGGATACCCTAAAATCCATAAAACCATAAAACGATTATAACGTATATATTATTTCTTTAAAATAAAGTTAATAATTAAAAAAATTTTACGAAAATGCGACTTATATAATAAAATTAAAATACGACGTTATAAGTTATACGGAAAATTATAACTATTACCAGTTATAAAACGACCATAAAATTTAATTACTTTTAATTTTATTATTAAATTATTATTATCAAAAAACCTAATAACGGGTATATATTATAATAATATCTTTATAATTATAAACCGATTTATAAAATTTTTTTATTTTTTATTATTTAACGAAAATATAAACGCAAAATAATTAACGTACGTTTTTTTTAAGTATTTTATTAATATATACGAATTTCCAATAAAAATAATATCCGATAAAAAAATTATATTTATTTTAAAATTTTAATAAAATTTTATAACATAATTAAACTTAAATTATAAATTCTTAAACGTTTTTAAATTATAAACGGACGGTTAAATAAAAAAAATTAATTAAACGTTCGAAACTTACTTACGGTATTATATTAATTACGAATAAAATAATTAGGTTAAAAAGTTATTAATAATTTAATTAATTTATAATATAAATTATTACGAAAGTATTAAAATAACGTTAATTAATATTAATTTCGGTTTTATATTAAAAGTTTACCGAAATTTATAAAAAAAAAAACCGATTAATATTAAAATAATTTTTATTTTAAAATAATTTAAATAATTACATACAGAAATAAAAATAAAACTTAAATTCGTACGTAATTAAATATAAAAATATTATAACTAAAAAAAGTTAAAAAAATTAACCTTTTAAAAGGGAAAAATGGTTTATTTAATTACCAAAAATATCCAAATTAAACGATTTAATAAAAAATTTAACTTTAAATATATCGGACCATATAAAGTTACAAAAAAAATTTTAAAAAATAATTATTAATTAAAATTACTTTCCAAAATTAAGTTACATCTTATTTTTTATATTTCCTTATTAAAGTTAATAACGGATATTATTAAAATTAATACGGGATAAAAAAACGAAACGGAAAAAAATAAACCAGCATACGAAATAAAAAAAATATTAAATATGCGCAAAAAAAACGGACTTACTTAATACTTAATAAAATAAAAAAAATATCCAAATTCCGAAAATATTTAAAAACTTGCCAAAAATTTTACGAACGCTTAACGCTTTTTAAAGAATTTTTATTAATATTAACGACGTTAAAATTAAAACCAACCCAGGTAAAATCTTACGGAAAATAAGTAAACTTTTTATAAAAAGTATTAATAATAACGGAAATTTAACGTTATTTTTTTTCGAAACGTTTTTACTTTTTTAATTCCTTTAGGAAAACTATCCCATAATGAATTAATTCGGAAACCTTTTTTCGGAAAAGGGTTTATTATTTTTCAAATCGAAATAAATAAAATATAACCTTTATTATTTTTAAAAAAGCGTTTTATATATTTTATTATGCCTTAATTAATAGTTTTTTTGCAGCCTACTATATACGATCGAAACGATTTTTTTTACGATTAACGTTATTAAAGGAAGAAAGTAAGATACCGGATCCGTCATATTTACGACCCGGATATCGAATATATTCGTTATAACGACGAAAATTATTAATTATTTTATAGGTAAAATTATTTTTAAAATAAGGTATATACGGTATTATTTCGAAACCGAATATTCGAATATAAACAGCAAAAAAAAACGGTACTTTTTTTTTGGTTAAAACGATTACAAAACTTACGGTTAAATATACGACCCGACATAATGAAAAAAAAAAACTTACCAAAAAAAATCTTTAAGGGCAAAAATCTTAAAAAGGGGAAATCGTATTATAACCTTATCAGGCCTTGGCTTCGGGGAACGGTCGCCCCACTTACAATAAGATCACGTAACGTAAATTTGGATGGATGTTCCAATCCATCTTAATCCATAAAGGTAAATTTGGATAAATGTTCCAATCCATCTTAATCCATAAAGGTGGATTTGGATAAATGTTTTAATCCATCTTAATCCATAAAGGTGGATTTGGATGGATATTCCAATCCATCTTAATCCACCAAAAAAAACTAAAAATATATACATTCGTTTATTTTTATAACTTAAATAACTTCAGCTTATAATACAACTTAGTTACCCAGATTACCTTTAATATCTACTATTACCAAACGTAGCTATACCTTTAACCTATTGCTCAGATTCCCACAGTACTACTGCCAACATAAACCGTACGACTAGGGTTTAATAGTTAGTTAAGCCAGTCAGCCGTCACACGAACGCGGTTTAAGAACTTAACGGTTAATATAATAACATCTACTTTAACCCCAATACTAAATATACGCTTATGTCTGATAATAACCTAGGAGCTCCTTTAAATAATAGTAGATAAAATAATATTATACAGTTAAAAAATTATAATAAAATAATTAATAATAATATCGTTTCTTTTTAATATTTAATAAAAGCTTATATTATAATAAAGTTTTTATAAAACTTTTTTATTTTTTTATTATATATATTATTAATATCTTTATGTAACTTTTTTTTCCTATTAATAACCTTTTTAATCTATTATCGAAGCTTTTATAAGCGTAATATATTATTAATTATTAAAAGTTTAATTAATAATAACTTTTCCCTTTTAAAATAACCATATTTCGAATATGTTTAATAATATAACTTTAATATATAATTATAAAGAAATTTAATTCACGTTTATAAATATTTCGAATTATTATTTTTAATTTAAAGTTCGTAATCGTATTAACTTAATATATTAAAAATATTCTTTCACTTTTTTCGTACGTATTTTGCGTAAATCTTAACTTTTAAATTCTTATATAGTAAAATAATCGTTAATAAAATTAATCCGAGTAAATAATCCGTTCCTTTTTTTATTATGTTATACGTTATAATTACGGATACATTCGATATTAAAACCCTAAGCTTTCGCGTAATTATTAAAGGTTAATTCGAAATTTTCAACTTTTTTTTTAAACTTAAATAACGGTTCAGGGGGTTAGGTATATTAAACAGCTATTAATTACGTTACAATTATAAAAAGAAAGAATCCGTAAATATGGTTTAATTTTCCTTTAAAACCTTAATTTTAATTATATATATCGGGCCGTCAGGGATTTGACGGGCCATTAACAGCTGTGTCAAAGAGCTAAGGTGTGTCAAGCTTAGAAAAACTAAGGTGCGTTTAACATCACTCATCACAATGGACCACGAAGGACCTCCAACCCCCAGTCCCATCAACTGCGTCCACACAAATACCAGTCATATGCGGCAAGAACCCTAAGCCCGTTCCAGAACATCCCTCCTCGGAGTATGCAGCGACTTGTTAGGTAAGTTAGTGAGTGGTCCGAACGGTCAAGGGTCCTTAAACCAGTGCAGGACGTACATCTACACATGAGGTTGCTTTCATGCAAGAACAAAGGTATAATAGAACCGTAGGATTGTTCCAGGGGCATAGATTTGCACTGCTCTACCTCTGCCAGCGGGACAGAGACAACGAGGCTAATGCCGACTCCGTCACACCTGGCTCCGTTCACGACGAACTCGGCAACTGTAGTCTCGGTCTCGTTCTGACGGGCTCCGATGGCCGCAGCACGAACGCTCAGTGCAAGGGCCGGGAGGAAGGTGATAAGAGTCGCGAGATGCATGGTAAGATGATGGAACGGCTGCTCACTGATATGTGTATTATCCAGTATAGTTCCTGAAGCTAAGGAGGTATTGTTGGAATTCCAACAGAATGCAGTGTAATCGGATACTAGCCTTTATATACTCGACAGAATAACTATTCATTCGCTATGTGTTGCTTACTTTTGTCCCCCTCTTTACCGTAAGAAGACCTGAGCCTCATGCTGATATCAGACGAGACGTCACGGGTGTGAGGAGGCGTCTATGGGGTTCATGTAGAAGATATGAAGGATGTCATCGACACCAAATCAGCAGTTAACTCGCTATTGGGCTTAACTAGGTCTAGGCCCATATACATGATAAATCAGCCCGCATAACGACCAGATAAACACAGATTTCCAGAAACGAATGCTTTAACGTCTGATGTCAGGGCCTCATACTCCAGCCCGTCCCCGACCAATTACCAAAGAGGGGTCCACCATCCATATTCGATATACGATCTTAGCGGTGCGAATTTAGCTGCCCAGCTGTGGCTAACAGGCTTTGTGTTTGCACTTCCCCCTTTTTTAGTGCTTCAGCGGTTCTGGTGTTACCTTATCATCCGCTTAGCTGACGTCAGAAGTCCTACAGAATACGCCCGAAGCAGGTTCTCTTGAATGATATGCCCTCCGTGTGTCGGGCATGCGTCGGCGGATGGCTATACGAGTGCTTATGGCTGGAGTGAGGTCATACGTGGCTCTATTCCTTCGTTGGAGACTCGTTCAAACACCCGTACTAGTAGTCACTGAATTACATAAGCCTCATCGTATAGAATGTAATGCCTGCCCCCCCAGAGACTTCGGCTGAGGTTAGGGTTTAGCCCGTCTCTATTGGACCCAGAGGTCTAAACAACCCAATCCACTCTACAAGGGCCCCTGGTGAAGAGGATTGACGTTAATGACCCAGATCTTTAAATAAATGGGATGGATCGGGCCATATTTGCGCATGGATGGATACTTTGCAGATTAGTGAGCATAAAATGAAGTGCTTGCAATCCTATATAATTTCTACGGAAAGCTATATACATTTACCGTTAAGTCTCCGATCCACTCGAATTCCATCCAAAATTCCAGCTACAATTATTACTGACATTACATCCGAATTTTTATATAGTACGCCATAGCCCTATTCAGTATTGCCGTAATGGACATATCCGAAAGCTTTATATGAATGGATAAACGATTGCGTTCATTTTCAGAAAAAAACCGAATGGATAGATTGGCCTTGGCAGTTGCGCAATATTCCGGACACCACCATGAACGTGGTGTAGTGGTTTAGGCCTCTGACAATTTGGACCACGCTCGTAGACTCTGGGGTGGGTCGGCTCTGGGCGCTGTTCATGGTAACGGTTATTTTACGAGTGTCAAGGGAAAATATGCGATGCCCTCAAGGTATCTGGCTCTGCTTATGAGCCGCGCCTTTTTAGTTGGCGGTGAAATCAAAAATCACACCGCATTCCTCAGAGCTTTCAAGCAGCTGACAGGCCCGTCTGGTCGTTTTAGCATTACACAGGACTGACCAACCTTCTCTGGGTAAGACAGCGCCTTCCTTCTTGGTCAAGTGGCTTTAGACCTTAATTGAGGTATATCTCTTGGCTTCAAATACTTACCTACGCAGAAAACCTCCTATAGAAGTGTAATCCCAGTGAACCTGTACAATATGCGACTCTAAGCGAGGATATTGCCTGGCAGCTAACTCACTGCCAACTTTCTTCGGCCATCGAATAGATGATCCTCATCATATTTTCTAGTAAAAAACCTCCTGGCATGTTGCGCCGACCTACGTCTTCACTCGACCTTGTCAGTACGTAATCTGTACTCATCGTATGGCGGTCGCCCACTCAGGGTAGACTTCTTGCTCCCTCGGAGTCGACGCCACATCGCGGTCGTGAATTAGTTCGTCCAGTGGTAAGCGCTGGTGCTGACTTCGCTCACCCATCTCGACGCCCCTTTTCTGGATATAGCGTGCATACCCCATCGTCTGCCTTTTCCATTCCTCCCTAGTCACTTTTCCAGAGACGTAGTCGGCATATATCATAGCATCGAACGCCGCTTGGGACGTTGAGGCCACAGTACTAGTGATTCATCAGCGGTCTGCGCGAATTGCCGGACTTATGCGGTCTTACTGAGGTCGGAAGCCAGCCAGGCTGTCGCCGATCAGCACCGCCTTGCCGCCCATGAACTCGTGCTCAGGGCTTATGACATCCGTGACGCATTGCACGAATGGCTTTTTGGTGCCACACACGACTTCGGCAAATTGCGGCGGCAGGCGCTCACGTGCGATTGCCTTCTGCTTCTCCCAGGTTTTCGGATCCGTCATTCCAGGGGGCATCGTGATACGCCGTCGGTTACCGTCTTTGTCCGTCATAATCTCATCAAACTCGGCTGAGCCCTCTGGGAAGTTGGTGTAGTAGACGAAGTTGATGAGCCGCTCGCCCGGCTCGACGGCGCCGTTCTTCCCGGGGATCAGATACGTCAGGATCTGGACACCGGGGCCATGGAAGAATGTGAAGCGCTCACAGAAGGCCTCCCTGACACCTTCACTCGCTTCGCGCTCCGGCACTGTCCCTCGCAAGGCGCAGTAGCCCGCGTATACCCGCTTTACTTCTGGACACAGGATTTTACGAACGGTCGAGCTCGGCCCATCCGCGCCGATGAGAACGTCTGCGAGCATGCTTCCCTCCTCGCCCTTGCTGGTCTTCCAGAACACGCGCACGCCGTCACCCTCATCCTTAATGTCCACGACGCAATGATCGTGCAGGTGCGTCGCCTTTCCGTGGCCCCGTACGGGTGCTGGGACTTCGCAGTACGGACTCTCCTTCCCGTCGTAGTTCGCGCGCATCAGGTGATAGGTCAGATCCCAAGACGTCATGTTCTGGATCATATCCTTCTTGTAGACAATCTCGCCGTCCTTATTTAGATATTGCCGGCGTCTTGAAGTAACACCGGTCGGCCTGTCGCAGCGATTATACCTCTCGAAGAACTCGAGCGTATCTCCTCCAGCCACGATTCCCGCCCCTTGGTCATGTAGCAATGGGGTAGCATTGCGCTCAAGAATAGTCGTATCGTGGCCCAGTTCCTTCAACGCGAGTCCTGCTGCTAGGCCACCTAGTGATCCTCCAACCTGGCTCTCAAATCAGTATCGCGCAATTAGTGAGAGGTCGTATTTGCGGCAACCCACTATCACGAAGTGTTTCTTTGCCGCATTGTATGTATCGGGATCAGTTCCGTCTCGCGCCATCTATTATGTATACCCTCTAGTAGTCGAGCATCGAAACTTGGCGTTTCTTGTTAGTATCATGGATTGCTTCCTATGTCCCTATGGTTGACGTCAGTGAAATATCTACTAGCTAGTACAGATAGTTTCCATAATCGAGATGGGTGACACAGTCGCTTAAGACCAGTCAAATCTTAACACTATCTCGGCAGTCAGATCTGCAAGGTGCATCGGAAGTTTATTTATGCCCAAAGCCTGACCTTGCCACACCACGTACAGGAATTACCCTTCAATAGCTTTCAAGTTAAAGGTAGCCATCGGTGTATTCAAGGCCCACCTATATCATGAGAATGCCATCCTCAGTGCAATCTTTATGACCCATCAAGACTGTCTCTTATTCCTATGATGTGCCAAATCAGATCCGTCGGTTATGTTCATCCTGCTTTATTGATAGTTTTCCATGTGCCTTTAGCCAATCGGTGGAGCGTTCAGGGCACAGCGTAGCGTTGTCGCATTCAGGCTCCTCGGCAAAAGACTCTACACGTTGATAGTTCGCTAGAAGAATATCATTCGGCAACGGTCCTTACCGGTTTCTTAATGCTTCTCCACCCGATAAATTACCTCATCGGGATCAGGCCCTATTTTTGAGGTTGTGGCTACGCCTGCGGCGTAGCTGTGGCTAGGGCTTTCCAAAATCCTGTGGCTCCAAGTACCGACCCATAAAAGTACCCACAAAAGTATCCAAAAAAAAAAACAAACCTTAAAAATACGGCCTGATATTAAGTTACAATTTTATGGTTCGGATATATACGTTTTAATATAAATTTTCAAAAATTTAATTTTAAAAACTAATAAAAATAATAATAACAAGAAATGAAAAATATTTTTTTTTATTATATACAGCTTTAAAATTGCTTTTTAATTATAAATATAACTTTTTAAATAAGATATAACGAACTTATTATATACCCATTTAAAGGTATAAGCAGTATCCGAAATAAGGATCTTAATTTATAAGTAATAATTGTAAAAATAAATAATAGGGGGTCTTATTTATTAAAAAGATTTACGCACTTTTTCTTAATTAAAAAACGATACTTTTAATTAATAATTTAAATTAATAATTAAAAACCGAAATTAAATAAGGTTTATTTATATAAAAAATTAACCGATATATATATCCTTTTTATTTCTTTTAATCTTCGGAAGTTTTTAAAAATAAATAAAAATAATCTCCTTTAATTTCTGGAAATAAATATAATTTTTTTCCGGGTTTTAAAGATAAATAAAAATACTTTTAATATAAAGGTTTAGCCGATAAGGTAAAGCTTATAACCGTCTTAATTTACCCGGCCCTTTTTTAAATTTAATAACATTTTTACGAATATAATATTAAATTTTTTTAATAATCTTTATTATAAAACTTAAAAAAAAATCGTATTTCTTTTCTATTTTAATTACCGTATTATATTTTAATTATATTAAGCAAACTTTAAAAAAGTTTTATAACTATAATTAAAATTTCTAACCAATTTATAAAGTTAATTTCTTAATTTAATTTAAAAGTTATGTTATATATTAATATTATTATAAAATAATCTTTTTTATAAAATATTAAAATGTTAGAAAAATTACCAGGATTATTTGTCGGTTAACGTTTAGTTCCGTAATAAAAACTATATTTCGCTTTCGTTTTTTAAAAAATATTCGAGCCGAAAAGTTTCTTAAAAAAACGTTTAATAATTTAATAGTTTTAAAAATTACATAATCGTATCGTTTAATTAAATCATTAATTTAAATAATTGCATTTTAAGGGAATATTATTTATTTAAAAAGGGCTTTAAAATATAAATAAGTAAAAAAAAAAAGTTAAACGCAGAAAAAGATCGCAAAAAAAGAGAATAGAAATCGGTTTAAAATTTAATATATTAATAGAAATATTTATCTTTTTGAATTAAAACTCCGTAAACTTAGATTTAAACGGGGGGCCGTGATTATATATAACCTTAATCGTATTAAGAACGGTTAGTTAAGATTCCGCCGGTAAAAATCCTTAATTAATTTTATCGTATTCATTAAGTATTTAAATAATTTCTATATATTATCTTTAAGTAAAAATTTATTTCCTTAACCAGGTGTTTTATTTCGTTTTTCATTATTTTAAAATTTGAAATCTTTTTTATTTAGTATTTGTTACCATTTTTTCGATTTCAAAATCTTTCTTAAGTAGAGCTGTTTTGGGGCTAGTTTTAATAAAAGAAATATGGAAAATAAGGTATATTTTTATAATTTTAAGTAATAATAATTTATTACTAGTTTTAAAGCAATGTTTTCTAAATTTAAATTGGCTAATTTATTTAAAATTAAGTTTATCGTTAAATCTTTTCGTTTTAATTTCTAAAATATTTAATATTACGCTTTATTTCTAACGAAAAGAATAAATGTTATTTCTTTTTTAAAAAAGAAAATCAATCCTTTAATACTTTTCTTATTATAATATTAAGTTATTTCTTATTATAAAAATTCTAATTTTATTTAAAATCGGATGTACATTATATTATTTATTATTTATTATTTATTATTATTATTATTATTATTATTATTATTATTATTATTATTATTATTATTATTATATATATAAAGTTATTTTAACGATAACGAATGTTTTACGTATTAACTATTTTAATTAATAAGTTATTATTTTATATCTATATATAACTATATCAGGTAATATATCCATATTTTCAGTAACGAACATATTATAAATTATTTTATTATAATTAAGATAATTCCGAAGGTTTATTATAAGGTTTAATTTAATTATTTATTTAATTATTATTTAAGGATAATAAGTTATTAAAAACTTACGCTTTATATTAATCTGCTTAAAAAAACTAATATGAAAATTAAAAATATAAAATTTATTTCGGTTAAAAATAAACTTTTTAAATATTCCGTATTTATCACAATAATATTAAATAAAAACAAAGGTTAGCTACTTTACCGTTACGGTTTTAAAAAAGAATTTATATTTAATAATTTATTAATAAATTCTTTTTATTTTATTATATTCGATTCCAGCAACTAGGTTTTTCGATACAAAAAAAAATTTAACAAAACCCGAAGTTATAATGTTATATAATTTATTAGATATATTTACAAGCTGGAATAATTTATACGGTTTATAACGAACTATTTTGGTTTTGTTATAAATGTCGTAATTTTTAATAATTTACTTAATGTTATAACCAGCAGGCTTGGCTCCTAGGCAGACGGTTGGAAGTTGTAAAAGATACCTCTGATATAGATCTGGAGTTACGTAATATGGATCCGGATGGATCCAACGGATCCAGAGGGAATTATGCGTTTAAAAGGTATAGATCCGGAACGATTTCCCGGATTTATACGGTACGGATCCGGATAAATCTAACGGATCCAAACGGATCCTAGTTTAAATATATATATTTATTATTATCCTATAATCTAAATAGCACCAGCTTATCATATAACTTAATTACCTAATTTACTTTTAATATCTATTATTACCAAACGTAATTATACCTTTAATTTATTATTCAAATTCCTACAATACTATTACTAACATAAACCGTACGACTAGGGTTTAATAGTTGGTTAAGCCAGTCAGCCATCACACTTAACCGTTTAGTAAAATTTTAAAAAATCGATTTTTTTAAGTCCTTTAATAAATTTGAAATTCTTTTTTGTATTTATATAAAAAGTTTTATAAAGTTATTTAACAGATTACTTTGGTTTTTAATAAAAAAAAGATAAATTTTGCCGCAAATAATAATTAATTCTTATCGTTTCTTTATAAGAATTTAACTTTTTTTAACTCATAAATATATTTAAATTATGTTAATTTCTTTAAAATAAGTTAATTTAAAGTTATATATAATTATATTATTCTACCTCTTTTACGATATAAAATTTATATATAGCCTTTAAAATCTTTTACGTCGTAAACTATTTTTTGATTTATAATATCTGTTTAAATATTTTTCTTATTTTTAATATGGTAAATTTTAAATTTAAATTCGGATAAAATATTATTCAGTTCTTATAATGTTTATTTAATTTCTAGATTATTATAAATCGGGTAAGGTTCCTATAGTTTAAATACATATCGAAAAGTTTCTTAATTCTGTTAAAAAAGGTTCCTATTTTGTAAATGCTAAGAGAATCGTTAACAACTTTTTATTATAATTAAGAAATTAAATTCTGCGTTCTTAAAATATTTAGAAAAATAAGCTATTAGGCACCATTTTTCGTTAATTTTTAATTGCTTTAAAACTGCCTTAAATGTATAATTTAACGCATTTATCTTAAATCGTTCCTTTTTATTACGGTTTGGTAACTTTATTACTGGAGCTGTAGTCTTTTTTTTTAATTTTATGAAAATTCTTTTAAATTTCCTTTAAAAGTTCGAATTCTTTCCGATATGCTTTTTAATAATAAGTTTGATTAACGGGTTAATTAATTTATATAATCCTTAACTAAAAGAACGCATATATCCGCTAGATTTCGAAAATTAACGGCTATTAATAAAGGTAACTTTATCTCGGATTAGCTAGTTTTTAACTTCTTTTAATTTAGAACTTTCGATTTAAATTTGTTTAAGGGTAAAAATAAAGCTTAAAAAATCTAGTTTTTAGGTATACCAAACGTTATTTTCTACGTTTATAAGCGGGTTAGCCTTTTTAAAGGCTTATAGTATCTATATACTATATTTTTAGTATTTCTTTTAAGGGTTTTAAA
Source organism: Monosporascus sp. MG133 (assembly GCA_004155925.1). Taxonomy (NCBI): domain Eukaryota; kingdom Fungi; phylum Ascomycota; class Sordariomycetes; order Xylariales; genus Monosporascus; species Monosporascus sp. MG133. The sequence goes on from QJNX01000037.1 coordinate 217,598, forward strand.
TAAATAAAAATATTATTTAAATAAACGAATATAAATAAGTTTAGGCACTTCCGTAAGATAATAATAACTATATATTAAAAGCTAGCAGCAACATTAATTAACTTTTACAATATAACTTTTTATTTATAATGTTTATAAATAATTTTAAACGCAGCTTTTTATTTTTCGCCCTTAATTATTCGAATTAAATAATAACCATCCGGCAGATTTAAGATCATAAATTATTTATCCTTACTACTATATTCTGCTACAGTATTTATTAACTTTAAAAAATATCCGTTTTTTATAATAATATTGTTTAGTGTTATAGCAGGCCTAGCGGCCTAGGGCTGGCATACCTTATGTAACCTACCCTCTTTTCTTAAACCCCTTACTACCTTCTTTCTATATAAGGGCCCTAGGCCCTTATTTATCCTTATAAAGGGATAAGAGTTTGTTCTGTCCTAACCCTACCTTATAGGAATAGATTGGTTATACCTGACTTAAGTCTTACCGTAATAATTTAAATTTTTTTACCTTAAAGTTACCTATAACCCTAATTATGGTAATTATAACTATTAATACTTTTATAATTATACCTTCTAATAATATAAAGGCCGAATTTTTTATTTAAAGCTTTAAAGAAAATTATTATATAAATTTTAGCAAAAGTAACCAGGAATATTAACGAAATTCGGCTAATACGTTTACGAACCTTTATTTGCAAGGTTGATATAAGTTCAAGCCTTATTTTCCAGGCTGAGCCAAATATACAGAAAATCATTACACATATAATCCACACGATAAATACTATACCCAGTATCTTCGAACACGATGACTGATTAATGGTCTTCACGGTTAAGATAGATTATATACCTCAGTCCCATAGAACCTCACTCTGAAGCAGAACCTCACTCTGAAGCAGAACCTCACTCTGAAGCAGACTAATGCGTGGTTGCCGATAAGCTTCGACTCTGATGAACCTTATGCCAGCTGGCTGGTTCCGCATGGTCGCAGTAAACCTTAAGAATAAACCTTAAAAATAAACCTTAAGAATAAACCTTAAGGATAAACCTTAAAGAATAAACCTTAAGAATAAACCTTAAGAATAAACCTTAAGAATAAACATTAAGGATAAACCTTAAGGGTGAACCTTAAGTGCGCATAAAAGGCTGTGCGAGCCCTTACCAGTCTTACGGCTTGATCATTCCTACAGCTTCATCAAGACGAACCTTTATTTAAGAACTTAATTTATATCTTTAAATAATTAAAATCTTACGATATTTAATAATCGGACGTAAAAAAAAAAAACGTTATAATAAAAAGATAAAATAATATCGACGTAAACGTTTTAAACTAACCGCGTTAATAAAGGAAATGGCCCGCTTATTAAAAACTTTAAAGAAAAAACCGACGGGTTATTTGTTAAGGGAATAATTCCTTATTTTATAATTCGGGTAATTTATTTAGCTTAAAAAAAATAAAAATAGATTTATTTCGAATTATAAACGAACGTTAAATAATTCGAAGTTAGAATTAAATATAGATTTAAAAAATATATTTAATTCGAATACGATAAGTTATTTTTTCGGTTTTATTACGTTAAATAAAAATCCTGGATTAAGGAATATAAGGTAATTTTCGAATATTCGTTATATAAATTTCGAAAAGGATAAACCAAAATCCTGTTTATATAAAAAAAAATAAGATTATAAATAACTTTTTAATATATAAATTAAATTCGGAACTATTAAAAAACGTATACGTTTAACGAAGAATTAGGAAACGTTTAAGATAGGGACGAAGTTATATATTTAATTATCTGAGAACTTAAAAATTAAGTTAATAAAGGATTTAAAAGAAACCCGTTAATAACCGGATTAAAATTTCCGAAAATTCGATTATTATTTTATATTATTAAAAGCTAGTAAATTATTTAAAAATTAAAAAAGAACCGGGCGAAATTTTATTACGTTAAGTTATTTTTAGCCCTTAAATAAGATATTATAAAGTATGTAAATTAATTATTTTAAAAACGAAATAATATAATAAATTTAACGGTTCGACGATAAAACTTTTTAATAAATGTTAAAAAGGGGGATCGTAATTTAATAATTAGCAAAAAACGTTAACGAAAACATAATAATAAAAATCCGGATATTAAGCGAAATTATTTTAATAATAAAGTTAATATAAAACTTTAATAAAAAATTTTTTTAATCGAAAAGGCCGTAATAATTAAAAGGGGCAAAAATTTTAAAGAAACCGAAAAAATTCGAATTTTAACCGGCTTTATGATCGTATTATTAACGACGGACCTTAAAATTAAAGGTATAACCTTTTACTTTATAGCCAGAACGGACTTTTAACTTTAATAATAACGTTTACTTTAAATATGAAAAAATAGGTTATATTCGACATTATTACCCTAAAAAAACGGAATAAAAAAACGGATTAAAGGCTTAAGTATAATAATTAAATTTAGGCCTAATTTATATTTTTTATTTTTATTTCGCGTACTTTTTATACCATATGTATAATTTTTTTTAGGAAAAAAAAGTTTTATATATATTAATACTAATTTACATTTTTACGTTATTATCGATTTAATTAATTATAATTTTATTTTAAAGTATAAATTAATATAAGCTTTTTATCGAATTGTTAGTTTAAATATATTTAAAAATATGTTTATTTTTACATACGGAATTTACTGGGTTAAATTTAATTTTTAAAACGAAAAGGGAATTATTTATTAAATTAAATACTTTTATATTATTATTAATCGAAATTTAAAGAAAAATAAAAATTTTATTTTATTATCATAAATAATATTAATAAGTTAACGTATTATTTTTAATTCGGCTTTAAATTAATAATATTACGGTTTTTATATTTTATTTTTTAAATTATTTTTATTAAAAACTTTTACAAAAGCTTATAAAAACCGGGTAATTTGTTACGTTATTATTATCTTATTAAAATTAATATATGTTAAAAACGAATGCGACAATATTACGGTTTCGAAATTTATAAGTATTAAGGACTTTTTCAAAATTATTCGAAATTATGTAAATTTTTTAATATTAATAATATAAATATTTTATTTAATCGAAAAAAACGGATTATGTAATTAATTTTTTACCCGGTATTAAACCTTTTTACTTTTTTATATATCTTTTAATTTATGATAAATTATAAAAGTTTAAAATTTATATCGAATAAATATAAGCTTACGGTAAAATTAAGAAATTAATTAACCTTATTAAAACCTTTATTTTTTTTATACTTAAAAAAAATAAAGGATTACGTTTATATGTAAATTACCGTAAATTTAATAAGGTAACGGTTAAAAATCGTTATACCTTTTTACTTATTTTAAAATTATTTAATTATATCGTAAAAATTAAGGTTTTTTTTAAAATCGATCTTAAAGATATTTATTACCGAATCCGTATTAAAAAGGGTAACGAATAAAAAATTACGTTCCGTATACGTTATGGGTATTATAAATTTTTTGTTTTATTTATAAAATTAATTAATACCTTTATTATTTTTTAAATTTATATTTATTAAATTTTATAAGGTATTTTTAATTATTTTTATATCGTTTATTTTGATAATATATTAATTTTTTCGGTAAATAAAAAATTTTATACGAAATATTTCCGAAAAGTAATCGGAAGGTTATAAAATGCCGACTTTTATATAAAATCTTTTAAGTATTAATTTTATTAATTTTTTATTAAATTTTTTAGATACGTGATTTTAAAGGACGGAATTTTTATGGACCTTATTAAAGTAAAAACTATTTAGGAATAGGTGGAGCCCGAATTTATTTATGCCATATAATAATTTATTAAGTTTTATAATTTTTACCGCCGTTTTATTAAAAAGTTTTTATAAATTATAATTTCTTTAATTCGTTACTTTAAAAAATTTATATTAAAAAAAAACCGGAACGAGATTTTTTAGATAAATTAACAAAAAACGTTTTTAAAAAGTTTATGATTATATTTAATAAAATACCTTTTTTAATATATTTCGATTTTAAAAAATAAATATTAATAAATATCGACGTTTCGAAATATATTATATTTGGGATTTTGTTATAAAAAGATAATTTAAAAAAATGGTACTTAATTATCTTTTAATTACGAAAATTTAATAATATAAAGTTAAATTTTGGAACGTCCGATTAAAAAATAATGGTTATTATAAAGTTTTTCCGATATTAACGTTATTATTTATAAGGTAATAAATATACCGTTAAGGTTGAATTAAATTATTTAAATTTACGGAATTTTATAAATATTCCAAAAACTTAATAATAAATAAACCCGGTAATATATATTATTTATACTTTTCGATTTTATAATTAAATATTAATTAAGGAAATAAAACCCGGTTAATTTAATTTTAAAACGTTTTAATTATATAAAAAAAAGGCGGATAATTTAATATTATTACTTACGTTTAAAAAAAAGTTAACGGTAAATTTTAAGTTATCTTAAATATATTCCGAACCGGAAATATTAATTAACGTTATCTTTATAAAAAGGACGTTCGAAAAACGTAAGGTTTTAATTTAAATAATTATACGTAAATAGATGTGGATAATAAGTTAAGATTTAATTAAATTAAAAACTATAAAAACATTATAAGATTTAACTTAATCGTTAATTTTAAAAATATTTTTTAACCTTATTCGTATAATTTAAAAATGTAATTTTAAATATAAGCAGATTTTAAAAAAATTTGCGGGCGATATAATTATAAATCTTTAATAAAATATGGGTATTAAAGGATTAATTAAATATAAAAATCGATTATATATCTTATACGAAAAGGCCGTATATTACCAAATTTTAAAAATGTATTATGATAATTTTTTTGCTGGTTATTTCGGTAATAGAAAAATTTAGGAACGAATTTAATAATTATATTTTTGGCCGGATTTAAAAAAAAAATGTACGAAATTACGTTAAGGATTATATTATTTATTTCGGGAAATAAAGCGAAATATTATCGGCCTTATGGCAAATTATAAACGTTACCTGTATTTTTATTACTTATAAGAAAATTAGTTATGGATTTTATTACTGGATTATTTTTAATTTAATATTAAGGCCGTAAAATTAATGTTATTTTAGTAATAATAAACCGATTTATAAAGATAACATTTTTTTTCGTAATCGTTATTAGTATTATTAATATTAAGTTTATAAAATTATTTTATCGAAAAATTAAATATTATTATAAAGCCTTTATGGGGATTATTTTTAATAAAGATTTAATATTTATTAATATATTTTAAGGAGAATTTTGTTATTATATTAGGGTTAAATAAAAATTTTCGATTACTTTTTACCCTTAAACCGATAAATAAACGGAAAAAATAAATTAAATATTCGAATATTATTTCTATTACTTTATCGGAGATTAATAATTAACCTGGCTTAAGTTATTACCCGAAATCTTTTTTGCAATTAATTTTATAATTAATAATATTATTAAAAAAGCCCTTTTTAAAGGTTTATATAAATATAGATTTAAATTTAAGATTTCTTTTGAAAATTAAAGTACCTTAATAAGGGTTCCTATAATATAAGCCAGAATTTAAAAGTTAAAAAAGATCTGAAAAGAATTAAGGGAACGATAATAAGAAACGACCGATACGTACGAAAAATATTATAATAATAAGTATAAGTTTTTTACCTTTAAAATGGGATAAATAATAAGATTATTAATAAAAAATTTAAGGATTAAGTACCGGAAGTTAGTTTTTAAATATATTAGATTATGTCGTATTATTAGCAAAGTTGGTTTCTAGGTATATTTTTTAACTTTTTTTAATAATATAACCGCTTATACCTTATTTTTTTAATTTAATTATTAAAATCTTAGATAATTAAAACCGATAATTTTTAATAATATCCGAATTAAAGGAAAATATCGAATAGAACGTTAAAAACGTCGTGGGTTAACATATTTTTTAAGGGTAATTGTGGTATAAAATAAAATAAATAGGTTAATAGCGAAGATATATAAAATGTTTAAAAAGTTATTATTAGGTATTATTAACGATAGAAATAACGAAAAAATAAATTATTTCGTTAATTTAAAATTATGGAATAAATTAATTAAGTAATAATTAAATAAAAATATTTTTATTATTAAAAGATATTAAAACGTTAATAATACCGTTCCGGAAAATTTATGAAATTATTATAAAAAATAATACGAATTATACCTTTTTGATTATAATATTAAGAATCGAACTAATTTTTTTTAAAAATTCGAAATTATTTTAAAATTTTACTAAATTAAGTTAAAAAATTTCGTATATTTATAACGAAACGAACCAGCTTGTTATTTTAATTATTATTATTTAATTTTTTTAAACCGAAAGTAAAAGTATTATTGTTACGGCGGAAGGTTTTTTTTTTTCGAATAAAGGTTATATAAGCCGCAAGCTAGGTACCAAAACCGTGATTTTCGGGCAGCAGATGCAAAAACGTTTGGTAACGGTAAGCCTTTTTTTTAATAACAGGTTAATTTTGTTAGTTACGAAATAAAATCGCTAAAGTATCGGAAGTATTTATAACTAAAAGCGCAGAAATTATATAACGAAAGAAAAATAAGGTACGGTAATTAATAATTATGAATTAATACTTACGACGAATTATTTGGAACCGACGGAATATTAATAAATTACGTCCGGAACGATAAGGAAAATGGGGCAATTTACCGCAATAATATCGATTTTACCGGTTAAACCAAATTTTACCCGGTAGGTAAAAAGTATTGGGAAAAAGGCTTAAACGAGGCGTTATTAAGTAGCAATAAAAAGGATACGTTAATTAAAACTTATACCTTAAATAAGATTACCGTCGTCGTTTTCGTTTATTTGGTTAAATATTTTAATTAATTATTTAATAAATTTTTGAAAACGGATTATATCGAAAATTATAGTAGTAAGGTATTTACAAAAATAACCGATACGTTAATAAAAATAACGCGAATAAAGGGTAAATTAATTTATAAGTTCGTATATATTATAATTATTAAAGCAGTTAATAAAAAAAAATTCGGGGATTTAAACGTACAAAAAACCTTAAAAGGAAAACCTTAATAAAAACGGAAAGTATTTTCGACCTTACCGAAATAAAGGCGATATATATGGGTAAAGGAAATAAAAATTGCGCTATAAGGACGCGAATTATAATAACCGTTACGTATTTTTTTGCTTTAATTTTAAAAAGGTATAATAATTAATTTAAACGAAAGAATAAGGATAAAAAACGTATAATTAAGATCCAAAAAGTAAACGAATATAAGTTACGTTAACGAACGCAGAAGGAAATAATATAAGGTTCGTAAAAGGAAAAAGAAAAAGTTAGAAAATTAAAAAAATTGGGTAATGTTTATATAGACATATACGGAATTAAATTAATTATCGGTAGGAATAAGTACGAAATAAATTAGTTATTTGGGAATATCGTATATATTTATAAGTATAATAAACCTTACTTTAAATAGCTCAGATTATAATAATAAAAATATATTATTTAACGATATTATTCTTACTTATTATATATATATATAATGCCGGGCCGGTATTATAAAGAAAGGGGGAGATAGTTATTATAATAGGCCTAGCGGCCTAGGGCTGGCATACCTTATGTAACCTACCCTTTTTTCTTAAACCCCTTATTACCTTCTTTCCATATAAGGGCCCTAGGCCCTTATTTATCCTTATAAGGGGACAAAAGTCTGTTTTGTCCTGACCTTACTTTATAAAAATAGACTGGTTACACCTGACTTGAGCCCTACCGTGATATTTAGTTATTAAGAATTATAATTTCGTCAGTATATTAAATCTTTATCTTTATTAATCGGAATTCTGTTATCTTTTATCTTAAGGATTATTATAACTGGTTATAAATAATTTAAATTTTAAATATAGCCTGTTTTAAGGTTTTATTAAAAAACTTTTTAAAAAGGTTTTACTTCTTTTAAGGTTTATATAATAATTTTAATAAAGCTTTAAATATTATCCCTTTTTAATAAAGATTTTATAATCTTATTAATTGTAATTAAATAACTCTTTACGGGTCCGTTTTTTAAATAATGTTTTAAACCGTCGATATTGATATAGTGCGGGACAGACTCTGTCCTGATCAGTTCAAAATCGAAGAAAGTGTCACGAGTAAGCCCAGGGTTCAAAAGATAATTAAAGTTAATGCAAATGAATTGGTGTTAAGACCAGTCTGTAGGAAAGCTGTCGCTGATGAAGATGAGTGGTGAGCGTCCCCCGGGGTTGCGCCCGGCGAAAAGAGCTCCTAGAAATACACGAGCGGTGCTGACTAACTGATCGGCAGAGCCACATTCTCGGCCCTGCACCCTGTACCATTTTAATATTTAGGGGGTATCATTATTATAAGGTTCGAAGCCCTAACTTTTCTAATTATGTAACAGATTTTATAAAAATTTTCCTTTATAAGGTTATTTTAAAAAACGTGTAGTTTTTTTAATTAATAAGAGAATTATAAGGACAAAGTTATAATATTCCGAGAATAACGTCGTATTTTAAAGTATCGGTTATATCGAAGCTAATTCTTTTCAAGTATTTTTATATTTAAATTACGAATTCTTACGTTTTTTTAAAAACCTAACCCTTATCATAAGTAAATAAGGTTTTATTAATTATTCGTAACTTATATAATTATTACTTATATTTTTAAGAAATTTGGTACCTTTTAGCCACTTTAAAAAAGATAAAGGTATTTTATATTCCGGAATCGATTATTATATTAAATATTTTGTTTTTATAATAAATAAAGATTTTAATCTAGTTTTATAATTTCTTTTTCGCATAAAACTTTATATTTATAAACTTTTCGATATCTTATTTTCGAAGGCCTTTATGCTTTTTTAATTAATATACTTTAAAAGCTTAAAGTCGTTTTTATTTCCGGGCCTTTTTAATCACATACTTGGTATAATAGTTATCTATACAAGGTTGATCTAGGTTTAAGCCTTATTTTCCAGGTTAAGCCAAATATATAAAAAATCGTTCCACATATAATCGATATAATAAATACTATACCCAGTATCTTCGAATACGATAACTAATTAATGGTTTTTACGGTTAAGATAAATTGTATACCTTAATCCCATAGAACCTCACTTTAAAGCAGAACCTTACTCTGAAGCAGACTGATGCATGGTTGCCGATAAGCTTCGACTTTGATGAACCTTATACCAGGCAGTAAACCTCAAGAATAAATCTTAAGAATAAACCTTAAGGATAAACCTTAAGGGTGAACCTTAAGTGCGCATAAAAGGCTGTGCGAGCCCTCGCCAGTCTTACGGCTTGATCGTTCCCACGGCTTCTCGAGTTACCTTCATCAAGACAGCTGAATTACCATAATGGTTCTCTATATATTTATATTCCTCCTTATTACCGAACTGGTAATTAAAAATAATTACCTTTTTTTAGCCCGTTTTTAATTTTTATATTTTGCGAATTATAAGGTCGGAAGGGTAAATTTTTAAAAGGGATGTTTTCATAACTAGAAATTTACATTTAATATAAAGTATCGGGAAATAATATAAGTATTCTTACGTTATAGCTTTCCGGCTTCGTTTTAATTTAAAATATAAATAATAAAATTTAAGATAATCTGGTTATTAAAAAGTTTCTATATATCCGGATTTATTATCTGGCTTTATAAACGTTGTTTAATCGTATCCTAACCAAAAGTCGTTATAATTTTTAACCCGAAAGTATATAAAATAATTATAATTATAACAAGCGGTTTATTATAAAAGTTTATAATTATTTATTCGAAACTGGGGGTTTAACATATATTATATATTTTTAAAATTATAAAGCATTAAGTATAATTATTTATAATTACTGAAATCTTTTCGTAACTAACCGCTTTAATTATATCTTTTATACTTTTATTTATTAAGGTAATAAAGTTATCTTAACGTGATAATTATCTTAAAATTTAGTCGTCTTAAATAATATTTATAGGTTTTAATTATAAAGTCTTTTTATATAAAATAATTTTTATATTCTGGGTTGTTATCTTTATTCCTATTAGTCGTAATAATAATAAATTCCTAATCGACGGAAAAAAAAAATTTCTTTATATCATTTTTTCGTTATCGGTTTTTTATTCGGCTATATAAACCTTTTTTTTAGTCGTAAAAATCCCTTTTTTTCTTAAAACCTTTAGATTAAAAGCAATATTCGATTTTTTAATAGGTCTTTTTATTATAATTAAAATATTTAACTTTGGATTTAACTTTTTTAAACCTTTTCGAAACGGTATTAATCTTTCTCTTTAAAATCTATCCTTTATTTTTTATTTTTGCTACTAAAACGTTTATTGTTATTTCGTCTGCCGGTTTCTTTTTATATCAAAATACCGCTTAAAAGTGTATCGGTTACTAATAACAACGTTATCAGTATAATTTTTAAAGAACTTAATTTTAATTCCCTTAAATATTTTATCTTTAATTTGAAGCTTTAGGTTATTATAAAACGGATAAAATAACGTATTTTCTGGCAGCTTAGATATTATTACCAAACCGTTAAAATTTAATTATATACTTACCTATTAATTTAGTTTTTTAAACAATGTATTTATTTCATTATGTATTAGTTTTATCTGGGTTTTCAAATAAGATTTATATTCGTTCTTTAAAGTATTCGTAATTATTAAAAACGTGACTATTAATATTCAAAAAGTCGTGAGGATAATTCGTTAAATAATTCTTTAAAATAAGTTTAAATTAATTAAATATATTTCTGGTAAGTAATTATGAAATAATTATTACCTTTTAATAGTTTTTATTAAAGCTTTTTTTATAAAACTTAAGGTAAAGTTTGGCTTTAATTAAGTCTTTTTTTATATTAATGATTTTATTATGAGGCTTAAGGGGAATTAGCTTATAACCTTTAATATCGGGCATTCCGTAATAAGTAAAAAGGGATATAATCTTTTTTCGGGCCTGGATAAAATTAATTAAAGGGGGTGTTGGAATTTTGCCTCAGATGTAAGAGTTTTTATTCGTTATATAAGTTTAACGTTATTTTTATTTAACCTTATAACCTTTTCGGCCAAAAGATTTAATGGTTTTTTTGCTATAAGCTTTTTTCCCTTTCCTTTTCGGATTTTTACGCCACACCTTTCCTCGATCTTCTTTTAGTTAGATTTTTCAGGCTAGACTTTAATAAATTCTTTAAGGGCAAAAGTAAGTTATTATTAGAAAGAAAAACAAGGGTTTCTTAAGCCTTTAACTTGCGTAGTAATAGGTGCTATATTATCGATTAATTAAAAAACTTCTTTAATAAGGGATAAATTATCTAATCTGGTTATTATTGCTTTATTAGCTAATAGCGGAAATCGAATATACTGTTTAATTTCTAAACGTCGTTTTATAATATGTTTTTATAAAATTTAAAAAAGTTTATATTTAGCTAAACCTTAAATTATTCGGTAGCTATTAATTAAGAAGTTATTAAGATATAACAAACTTATTATATTCTTACTTAAAGGTATAAATAATATCTAAAATAAGGATTTTAATTTATAGGTAATAATAAGATAATAAATAGTACGGTGGTTTATTCTTTAAAAAGATTTGCAGATTTTCCCTAAATAAAAAATCGTTAATTTTTAATTAAAGATTTAAATTAATAATTGAAAAGCGCAATTGAATAGATGCTAGCTATATAAGGAATCGATCATATATATATTCTTTTTATCTCCCTTAGTTTCCTAAAGTTTCGATTTCTGGAGATAGGCAAAAATAGTTTCTCTCTGTTTTTAAAGATGAACAAAGATAGTCTCAAAACCAAGGTTAAGCCGATGGGATGGAGGCCTCAACCGTCTTAACTCACCTGGCCCCTCCTCTGGGTTTAGTGGGATTCTTACAGATGTAACATAAGACTGGTTTGGTAAAAATATTAAAAAAGAATTAATCTGTAACGAACCTGTTATACATCCATCTGAAGGTATGAGCAGTATCCGAAATGGGGGTTTTGATTTGCAGGTAACAATAGTATAATGAATGGGGTATTCGTTAAAAAGGTTTACGGATTTTTTCCTTAATCGGATAACGATGCCTTTGATTAAAGATTTAAATAGATAGTTAAAAAGCGAAAGGAAAAAGATGCTATCTATATAGGAAATTGTTTGATATGTATATTCTCCTTATCTTTTTTGGTTTTTAGAAATCTTTAAAGGTTTTTAGAAACGAATAAAGATAGTTTCTGTTAAGGATTATATGGAACGTTCAGGGGCCACATCCTTGGTTGCTCCATATATGTAGTTAGCGCACCCGCTGGGGCCTTGGCAGGCCCATATATTGCTAGCCAGCTCGCCTACTTCCGTACTTGCTCTTCTTTCTACATCATCAACAATACGTCTCATTCTAACCCTTAACAGTTTCCTTTTATTTTTGGAAATAGATAAAGATAAGCCGAAAACCGAGATTTAGCCGGCGGGATGGAGGCTTTAATTATTTTAAATTACTTGGTTCCTTTTTTGGGTTTAGTGAAATTCTTATAAATGTAATATTAAATTTTTTTTAATTTTTATCTTAAAAACTTTTAAAAAGTAAGTTTCCTTTTTTTTTTTAACTATCGTAATATATTTCGACCATATTAAATAAACCTTAAAAACGTTCCAAAATTTTAACCGAAAATTGTCGCGAGCTTATAAAGTCGATTTTTTAATTTGGCTTTAAAGTTATGCCGTATATACGATATTTTAAAAAAAAGTTTTTTTGTAAGATGTTAAAGGATCGGAAAAAAAGCTAAAATTATTTATTAGTTAATATTTAGACGTATAATAGAAATTATATTTCGTTATCGTTTTTTAAAAATATTCGGATTAAAAAATTTCGAATAAATAAGGAAAAACGTTTAACGGTTTAATAGTTATAAAAGTTATTTAACCGTATCGTTCGGTTAAATTGTTAATTTGAATAGTTGTATTTTAAAGGAATATTATTTATTTAGAAGGGGTTTAAAAATAAAAATAAGTTAAAAAAATAAGAAAGATTGGATACGGAAAAAGACCGTTAAGAAAAAAAGCGAGCATAGTTCGCTTTAAAATTTGACGTATTAGTAAAGGTATTTATTTTTTTCGATTAAAACGTTTTAAATTTGAATTTGGGTAGGGGATAGTTATTGTTTACGATTTTAGTCGGTTAGGATTTTGTCGATGAAAATCCTTAATTAGGTTTATCGTATTCGTTAGGTATTTACGTGGTTTTTATGTGTTATTTCTAGGTAAGTAATTTATTTATTTAATTAGGTACTGGATTTTATTTTTAACCATTTTAAAGTTTAGTATTTTTTCGATTTCGAGGTTTTTTTTAAGCGGGATATTTTTTAGGGCTGGTTTTAATAAGGAAATATGTAATATAAGGTATATTTTTATGGTTTTGGGTAATGATAGTTTGTAATTAGTTCTTAAAATAATCTTTTGAAGTTAAGTTTATCGCTGGATCTTTTTTGTTTTGATTTGCGAAAGGTTTAACGTTACGTTTTGTTTTTGGCGTAATAAATAAATTTTGTTTCCTTTTGTTAAAATTGGGTTTTTAATTTTATTTTGTTATAATACTGGGCCATTTTTTGTTACAAAAATTGCAACTTAGTTTAAAGTCGGGCCTGTATCGTTTTGATTTTTGTTAACATTATTTTTATTCGTAAAGTTATTATAATGATAATAAGTACCTTATATATTAATTACTTAAGTTATTAAGTTATCGCGTTATATCTATATATAGCTATATGAGGTAATATGCCCATATTTTCGTTAACATATATATTATAAGTTATTTATACAAATAGTAAAAACTTAACTTAATTATTTTGCTAATAATTAACCTAACTTCGAAGGTATTATTTTAATGTTTAATTTAATTATTTGGTTTGGCCGTTTTTTTAAAAGTAATAAGTTATCGAAAATTCAAGTTTAGTATTAATTTGCTTAAAAAAGCTGGTACCGAATTTGGATGTAAATATTTTATCTCGATTAGAAAATTTTTTTTGGTATTTCGTATTTGTGCAGGTAATATCGAATAAAGGTATAAATTAATTATTTTATTATCGCGGTTTTTTGAAAAGGTAAAAGATACCTATATTTGGTAAGTTTGTTAATAATTATTTATATTATATTATACTTAATTTTAATAATTAAGTTTTTTGATATAAGAAAATTAATAATAAAATTTTAAATTATGGTATTTTATATTTTATTAGGTATGTTTGTAGGTTGTAATACGCTATACGGCTTTTGGTAGGCTATTTTAAATTTATTATAAATATTATAATTTTTAATTACTTATTTAATTATCCGGCGGAGTTCTGAGAAGTTATGTTTCTTTTAAAATCGCTTAATGGTTTTAAATATTTTTTGGTATCCATATAAGGGATTTTCGCAGAATTCTTTAATAAATTCTTTTTGTTATTAGCATAAGATATAAATTTTGCCGCAAAATAATAATTAGTTTTTGCCTTTTTTTTTAATTATTTAATTTTTTTCGATTTTTTCGGGTTATAAAAACTTTTAATTAAGTTAACTTTTTTAAAATAAGTTATTTTAAAGTTATATATAACTTTATTATTTTATCGTTTTTACGATATAATATTTATATATATCGCTTGGAAAATTTTAAATTATAGTTTTTTTTCGGCTTAAAATATCCGTTTAAATATTTATTTTCTTTAATATAATAATTCTTAATGTTAAACATTAATAAAAAATTATTTCATTTTTATAACGTTTATTTAATTTTTGGATAATTATAAATCGCCTAAAATTTTTATGATTTAAATAAATATCAAATAACTTTTTGCTTTTATTAAGGAATAATTCTTATTTCTTAAATACTAAAATAATTACTAGCAGTTTTTTATTATAAATAAAATATTCAAGTTTTATATTTTTAAAAGTTTTCAAAAAGTATGTTATTAAGTATTATTTTCCGTCATTTTTCAATTATTTTAAAACTGCTTTAAGGATATAATCTGAAGCATTTATTTTAAATCGTTTCTTTTTGTTATAATTTAATAACCTAATTACCGGGGCGTTAATAATTCTGGTTTTGATTTTTTTAAAAACTTTTTTTGCTTTATTTAAAACTTCGAGCTTTTTTCCGATATATTCCATAATAATAAGCTTAATTAAAAAACTGGCAAGTTTGTTATAATCCTTAACTAAAGGTAGGACGTAACCGGTAAATCCTAAAAATTGGCGAATATCGGTAATAATAAATTTTTTTGGAATTAGCTAATTTTTGATTACTTTTAATTTAAAATTCTAAATTTAAATTTTTTTTAAGTATAATAATAAAACTTAAAAAGTTTAATGTTTAAGTATGCTAAGTGTTTTTTTAACGCTTACTAACAAATTGGCTTTTTTAAAGATTTTTAAAATTTAAGCAAAATATTTTTTAATACTTTTTTAAAATTTTTAAATAAATAAAAATAGCGTTTAAATAAACGAAAACAAATTTGTTTAGAAATTTTCAGAAGATAATAATAAGTATATGTTAAAAGCTAGCTGGAATATTAATTAGCTTTTGTAACATAATTTTATATTCGTAATATTTATAAATAATGTTAAAAATTATATTTTATTTTTTACCTTTAGTTATTCGAAATAAATAATAATTATTTAATAAATTTAAGGTTATAAATTATTTAGCTTTATTAATATTTTCCCTTATAAAATTTATTAATGTTAAAGGATATTTATTTTTAATAATAATATTATTTAGTTATCTATAATTATAAAATCGTCGGTATATTAAATTTCCATTTTTATCGATCTTAATTTTGCTATCTTTTATTTTTAGTATTATTATAACTAAATATCCTATAAATAATTCGGATTTTTGAATATAATCTTTTTCAAGATTTCGTTAAAGATTTTTTTTAAAAACTTTAATTTTTTGGGTTTATATGGTAAATTTAATAAAACTTTAAATGGTATTTTTTTAATGGAAATCCTATAATCCTATTAATTATAATTAAGTAATCTTTTTCGGGTTCGTTTTTTAAATAGCTTTTAAAACCGTCGGTATTTAAAGGATATTATTATTATTAAATCGGAAATTTTGGCATTTTTGATTACGTAATAAATTTCGTAAAACTTTTCTTTAAAATTATTTTATAAACATATTTAATTTTTCCAATTAATCCGTAAGTTATTAAAACAAAATTATAACATTCCCAAAATGATATTATATCTTGCGATATCGGTGATATCGAAAATAACCCTTTTTAAATATCCTTATATTTAGGTTACGAATTTTTCCGTTTTTGAGAAAATTTGACCCTTATCGTAAATAAATAAGTTTCCGTTAACTATCCGTAATTTATATAATTATTATTTATATTTCTAAAGGATTTGGTATTTTTTAGTTATTTTAAGAAAAATAAAATTTCCTTTTAATCCAGAATCGATTATAACGTTAAATATTTTGTTTCCGTAATAAATAAAAATTTTAATCTAATTCCGTATTCCTTTTTTTATTTTACATAAAGTTTTATATATAAAGGTTTTTCGGTACCTTACTTTTAAAAACATTCGTAATTTTTTAACTAATACGTTTTAAGGGTTGAAAAGCGTTTTTATTTGCGTATTTTCCTAATTACATACTTGGTATAATAATTATTTATATACTTAAATTACTTTTTGTTACTAAATTAATATTTAAAGATAATAATTTTTTTGGTTTTCTTTTGGGTTTTATTTTTTTGCGAATTATGGGGTTAAAAGGGTAAATTTTCGAAAAGGGTATTTTTATTACTAAAAGTTCGTATTTATTATATAATATTAATAAATAACATAAATATCCTTACGTTATAACCTTCCGGCTTTATTCTACTTTAAGGTATAAATAATAAGATTTAAGGTAATCTAGTTATCGGAAAATTTTTATATATTTATATTTATCTTCTAGCTTTATAAATATTTTTTGTCGTATCCTAATTAAAAATTATTATCTTTTTTGGTACGTAAGTAAATAAGGCAGCTATAATTATAGCAAGCTGTAAAATACAAAAATCTATAATTATCTGCTAAAGGTTTTGGATATATTATATATTTTAAAAGTTTACAAATTTCCGAGGATAACTATTTATAATTACCGAAATCTTTTCGTAACTAACCGTCTTAGTCCTATATTTTATATTCATATATATCGAAATAATAAATATATCTTAACGTAATGGTTACCTTAAAGGCTGCTTATTTTGGATAATATCCATAACCTTTAGCCGTAATATTTTTATAAATGGTATAATTTTCATAATTTGGGTCGTCGTTTCTGACTTTGTTGGTCGTAATAATAATAAATTCCTGATCGGTAGAAGTAAGGGTTTTTTTTAATCCTTTTTTTCGATATTTATCTTTTGTTCGCCCGCGCGGATTTTCCTCTTAGGTTAGAGGACTTTTCCTTTTTTTAAATTTCCTTTAGGTAAAAAATAATATTCGTTCTTAAAATGGCTTTTTTTGCCATAGTTAAAATATTTAACTTTAAACTTATTTTTTTGGACCTTATTAAAGTAATATTGGTTTTCTTTTAGAATTTATCCTTTATTTGTTTTGTTGCTATTAAAGCGTTTATTATTATTTCGTTTACCGGTACCTTTTTTTTAAGGTATCGATTAAAAGTATGTCGGTTAGTAATAATAACTTTATTTATGTAATTTTCGAAGGGATCTGTTTTAAGTACCTTAAATATTTTATCTTTAACTTGAGGTTTTAAGCCGTTATAATAAAGGAAAAATAATATGTTCTGGAATAACTTGGAGATGATAATTAAACGGTTAAATTTAATAATATATTCGGTTATTAATATAGTTTGTTAAAATCTATAGATTTATTTAACCGCATATTATTACTTATTTATATTTCTGAATAAGACCTATATTCGTTCTTTAAAATGTTCGTAATTATGAAAAATATAATTGGTAGTATTTATGGAATTGTTAAAGTAATTTGTTAAATAATCGTTAAAAATGAGTTTAAACCAATTTAATATTCTTTTAGTAAGTAGTTATAAGATAGTTATTATTTTTGGTAATTTTCTGTTAAAGAACTTTCGTATTATTTAAGGTAAAATTTGGCCCTAACCGGGAGTTTTTTTATATTAATAAATTTATTATAAGGCTTAAGAGGAATTAGCTTATAACCTTTAATATCGGGTATTTTATATTGAACGGAAAGGCGTATAATTTCTTTTTGGTCGTAATTAAATAAAAAAGGTATTGGGGTTTTGAGACAGAAAATAATTCCTAAAGGGGACGTAAAAGTTTTTTCTTTTCTAGTTATCGAGTAAGTTTGGTATTTTTTTGTTTAAGGTTTATAACTTTTTTAGTTTCGAGGTTTAATCGTTTATCGGTTATAAGCTTTTTTTCCTTTTTTTCGATTTCCGTTTTACGTTTCTTTTTAACCTTTTTTTTAATCAGAGTTTTTTTAATAAAACCTTAATAATCTTTTTAAGGGTAAAGGTAGGTTGTTATAAGGAAAAAAAAAGAATTGCCTTAACCTTTGGTTTTAGTAGTTATAAGTATTATGTTATTAATTAACTGAAAAACTTTTTTAATAAAAAGTAAATCGTTTAATTTTGTTATTATTTTTTATTAACTAATAACGGCAATCGAATATGTTATTTATTTATTAAACGCCGTTTTATAATATCGTTTTTATTAAATTTAAAAAAGCTTATATTTAACTGGACCTTAAATTATTCGTTAACTATTAATTAAAAAGTTATTAAAATATAACTAATTTATTTTATAGTTACTTAAAAATATAAGTAATCTCCGAAATAAAGGTTTTAATTTATAAGTAATAATAATATAATAAATAAGGTATTCGTTAAAAAAGTTTACAAACTTTTCCCTTAATCGGAAAACGATACCTTTAATTAAAAATTTAAATTGATAGTTAAAAAGCGAAAAAAAAAAAATTTTGCTGTTTATATAAGAAATTGTCTAATATATATATCCTTTTTGTTTCCCTTAATTTCCAAAGATCTTTGGAGGTTTCTGGAGACGGATAAAGATAGTCTCCCTCTGTCTCTGGAGACAGATAGAGATAAGCCGAAAACCGAGATTTAGCTGGCGGGATGGAGGCCTCAGCTGTCTCAATTCACCTGGCTCCTTCTCTGGGTTTAGTGGATTCCCTATAGATATAACATAATTAACATTTTCGGTTAATATAACCCCTTTAAGCTTAAAGTGTTTATAATTACGATAAGATAATTGCTGTATATTTTATTATATTATAAATCTTTAATAAGATAATTTTTAATATATTAAAATTTATATAATTATTTTATATTTATATATATTATAATTTTTAGGTTATAATAAAAAGTATTATAGTTAATCAAATACGGAACCTTTATAAAGTTACGATATAATAATTATAATCCGTACGGTTAAAAAAGTAATATACGGGCTTTTCTTATATAAATATACTTAAGAAGCCCGGTATATAATAATACGACCGGTAATTATATTATTGCGGCTATAAGGCCGTTACGATCGCTTATTCCCCAGACTTAAACTTAGTTATATTAGCTGTAATCACTTTTCTTTTAGAAAAAAATTCTTATATATATATTAATAGAGCCCACGAGTCTGCTTGAAAGTAAATCTTTACGGGGCTAAGGTATACAATCTATCTTAACCATAAAAACTATTAATTAGTTATCGCGTTCAGAATACTGGGTATAATAATTTATATTCAACCTGTTTATAAAAGTAGTATATTTATCGGTCGTAAATTAGCTATAAAATAATTTCTTTTTATATAATTCTTATTATTTTAAAAATTAAAAAAAAGTTAATAATTTTAATAGCAATGTATAAAACGAAATCCCTGTCCGTAAAAAATGAACTTAGGCTTCGGTGGCTCGCTAAGAAAATTTAAGATTTGATTAGTTAATTTTTAACGTGATATAACAGTATATTAAATAAGAGCCAACAAGGTTTAAGCTAGCTGAGGTAACCGATAAACAACCTAACTAATTCTATTAATATTATAGCTCGAAACTTAAGCGATACGTAAATCGGCACGGATAACCGCTTTTATAACATTTTTGCTTTACGGCTTAATCTCGGCTTAATTATTTATTAACTTTCTTTAGCCTATTAGCCTGGTATCAGCTTTACTTACCCTTTTAACTAAGTAACTTATTAACCTGTTTTATTTTTATAATTTAGTATTGTAACTAAAAGGCTTGGCCCTTTAATAAAACGGTCGGAGGATGTAAGAAATATCTCTAACATCGTTTCGGATTATATAATATGGGTCCGAATGGATCTAATAAATCTAAAGGGATCCGTGCGCTTAAGGGATATATGTTATGACCAGAACCCTTGGCACAGTGACAGACGGTCGGAAGTTGTGGAACGAGCTCCCGTAGTGGGGCTAGGGTCACGTGATAGGCTCGATGGGCTCAAGGGACCTGGTTGGGCCTGAGGGGACTTGGCACGTCGAGCCAGTCGAACCGGACGATGGTTCGAGGTAATTCGATAGGCTCGAAAAAACTTAACCACCCGAAAAAAAATAAAATTAAATCGAACCAATCGAACCAAAAATAACATATATACGTTCGTTACTTTCTTATAATTTAAATAATACCAATTTATAATATAACTTAATTACTTAAATTACTTTTAATATTTATTATTATTAAACGTAATTATACCTTTAATTTATTATCCAGATTTTTATAATATTATTATTAACATAAACCGTACGATTAAAGTTTAATAATTAATTAAATTAATTAATTATTATACGTTATAAACTTTTATTTAGTAATATAATTAAACTTTAAATAATACGTTATACCGTTAACATATCGGATAATATCTAGGAACTTATTATATAACAATATAAAAACATAATTAAAAAGTTTAAAAAAATTATTTAATACCTTAAGGTTTAAATTAACGCCATCCGAACTAACGAAATTAAAATCAAACTTAAAAAATCCGAACCTTACGACGGAAAAGGTAACGTATAAAACTTCCTTACCTAAATACGTATTTATTTCCGTTTCGAAAAAATTATTAATAAGGCCGATAAAATCCTTATAATCGTAACGTTTTTTAAAAAAAACGCCCTAAATTAATTTAAGCCTACCTTACGAAATTACCTGGAAAATAAAAAGTCGGATTAATAATAAGTTACCAAAATCCTTTTTTAATATTATATTAATTTTAAAAAAAAATTAAAAATTAATTTCGGAAACCTAAATAAAAAAAAAACCGTAATATAAAAAATTCTCGATTTAAAGTAAAAAGGATTAACGTTTAAATACGTAATAATATTTAAAAATTTTATGGCCAAAATAAAATAAGTAAACGAAAAAAATAATAACTTAATCGATATCTTTTATAAAAATTTAAAGGATAACGTTAAAAACAAAATCGTTAAAATAATACGCCTTATTACCTTAAATAAATATATTACAAAAATAATCAAAATTAATAACCGATAATATAAACGATAACAAGAACAAAAAAAACAATTTATTTCCAGATCCAGGTTTACGGGAACCAACCAGACTAAAAAACGTAACGTACCTTCCATTGCCCATAAAACTGCCCCAGGACTTATGGAATTAAAAACCGCACAAAAAAGAAACTAGAACCAAATTAAATATTACAATTATAACAAAATAAAATACGTAAAAAATTAATATAGGGCCCCTAGGAAATAACAACATAATAATTGGACCCCAATACCTAAAGGATAGCTAAAGGATAAAAAGGCCGTTACTTTCGGCATAATCAAAAAAAGGAAAAACCCTAACTTACCCCCAAAAGTACGAAAAGGATTACGAAAAACTAAGGTACTTTTCCAAACCGCAATTATCCGATAACGCGTTATTACGACTGGCCTAACGGTTACTTAATGGCTATAAAAACATAAAAAATAAAAAAAATTAGTACCAAAAATACGAATATTTCGAACGTAACAAAAAAAATAATAACGACAAAAATAATAAAAATTAAGTAAATAAATCAAAAAGTACCAAAATTAAGACGAAACCTTATACCTAAAGGAGCCCGATTAATATGGAAAATTATATATTATTTATTACAAAAAAACTTATTACTTACGATACGAAAAATAACAAAAATATATCCAATAACGACTTATACGCATATACAAACAAAGATTTAACTTTTATACGCAAACAAAAAACGATCCCAGGGATTAAAAATGGTATAAATATTTACGTACCCAGACCATTTAAGATATTATCGACTTACTTACGGCCAAAAAAAGTTAACCAAAAAAAAAAAATTACCCTAAATAGGACCTTATATATTATTACGAATAATATAACCATAAAATACAGGAAAAATGGGTTTACCAAACGGTAATAAAAGCCCAAAACGAAATATTAAATAACCTTTACTTCCGCAAAAATTATACTAAAAATTCAAAAAAAGAAAAAAGGTACAGAAGGAAATTAACGAACGATTAGCCGAAATAACTTAATATTATACCCAGTATCAGGAACGCCAAAAACATCAAAATCAACTAATAACGATAAACGAAAAGTAAACTATAACAACAAACTAGTCGGAAAAAACCGAAAACCTTAAGAAACAAATTACCAATTTAACGAATTAAATAAAACGACATAAAAAAAAATCCTTAAACTAAAGGCTTAATTACGCCGACAAAAAGGGCAACTAAAGCAATTACAAACACAGCCCCCAAAAAAAGAACGCTACCTATAAAAAAGCTATAAGCTGGCAAAAGCAAAAAAAGTTAATATATACCCCAAAAAGCTTTATATACGATAATAAAAAGGACGGAAATTTTTTTTATCATAATTAGAATATAAATTAAGAAAAAATGATATACCGTTATAATAAATTACGAAACCGACCCGAACTATATCAAACCAAAAGTAATAAACGAATTATATTTACCATAAAAAAATAAAACCGAATTTTATAAAATCGAAAATACCAAAAATACCAAATTTACTTATAATAACGGATAAGTTAACCGCGAAATTAATTATTTTAAAACTTACGTTTAAAAACGAAAATAAATTATTAATTTCGATATTATTTTAATACGGAATTATGATATAATTTTCGGCAAAAAATAACTATATTAATATAACCCCTTAATTAATTAAAAAACTAATTAAGTAAAATTTATTTTACCCTTTATTAATAAAAAAAATTTAAAAAAAAAATTTTACTATTTAATTAAAAAAGATAATAATAAATATAAACATAAGAATACGACAAAAACTTTATTACTTAAAAAAATACGATATATATAAAAAAAAGGGCGAAATAAATATATACGACGCGTTATTATTATAATTAAAGTACGGTTATACGAAATAAACGACGATTTATAATATTAACCCTAAAAGCCAAAAAGAATAATTAAAGTATTACCGTAATATTATAAATACGAATAACTTTTTAAGGATTAAGTCGAAATAAAATTATTAAAATATAATAAATAAAATTACGAAATAATTTTAAAAAATAATAAAACGATTACTTTTTATTTTATATATAACTTAAATTAACAAAAATTATATATATTACGAAAATACCTCGAAAATAAATTACGTAAAAAATATATTAAACGTTTTAAGTTATTAATAAAATACCCCATATTTTTCGTACCAAAAAAAAAAGGAAATTACGGTTAATTATCGATTATAAATAATTAAACGATATTACGGTTAAAAATCGTATATTTTTACCCCTAATTATAAAAATAAAAAATCGCTTTTACGGAACCAAATAATTTATTATTTTAAATTTACGAAACGGATATAATTTAATTCGTATTAAACCAGGAAACGAATAAAAAATAACCTTTAGAACCAAATATAAATTATACGAATATTTGGTAATACCTTTTAAATTTACTAACGTACTTACGATATTTTAAAGGATAATTAATTACGTATTATATAAATATCTTAATATTTTTATTATTTATTATTTCGATAACATCCTTATTTACTTAAATTCAAAAAAAAATATAAAAAATACGTTTATAAGATTTTTTAAATCTTACGAAACGTTAACTTTTTAATTAACGCCGAAAAAAACAAATTTTATAAATAAAAAGTATCATACTTAAAATACGTTATTATCCTGGAATATATTAAAATAAACCCCAAAAAAATAATAATAATTTAAAAATAAAAAGTACTTATTATAATTACCGAAATCCAGGTTTTTTTTAAATTCGTTAACTATTACCGGAAATTTATTCGTAACTTTAGCAAAATTACGATACCCTTATCCAACATAACCAAAAAAAAAACGAAATTTCGATAAATAACCAAAATAAAAAAAACTTTTTAAAGAATTAAAAACGTAATTATTAACGAACCAATATTAATTATATACGACCCAAATCGTCCCGTAAAGCTAAAAACCGATACTTCGAATTATACGTTAAACGTAATAACCGGATACAGAAATAATTAAAATAACCTATATCTTATTACCTTTTATTCTTATAAATTAAAAAAAATTAAATTAAATTATACTATCCCCGATAAAAAATTCCTGGCCATTATTAACGCCTTTAAGGAATTTAAATATTACCTTAAAAGAAACTTATACCAGGTTAAAATATATATAAATTATAAAAACCTAACCCGATTTATTATTACCCGAAAACTAATAAAACGATAATTCCGTTACGTAAAATACTTTTCGGAATTCGATTTTATTATTATTTACAAAAAAGGGTTAAAAAATAACAAAACGGACGTTTTCAGTAAACGACTAAACCTTAAGGAAAAAATCCTAAAAATTTTATACCAAATATTCGATTTAACGAAAAAAAAATATATAAAAATACGACAAATTATAATAATTAAAAAGATAATACCTAACCTATATTAAAAAATATAATAATATAATAATTAATTACCAAAAAACGAAAAAACCGATAAAACTTAAGTACCGGAAAAATACCAAAAAAAAGTTAACGTACGAAATATACGAATACTAATTATATGGATACCTTAAAATTTACAAAATTATGGAACAATTATAACGTATATATTATTTTCCCGGAATAAAATTAATAATTAAAAAAATCTTACGAGGATATAATTTATGTAATAAAATTAAAGTACGACGTTATAAACCATACGGAAAATTATAATTATTATTAATCATAAAACGATTATAAAATTTAATTATTTTTAATTTTATTATTAAATTATTATTATTAAAAAATTTAATAACGGATATATATTACGATAATATTTTTATAATCGTAAATCGACTTATAAAATTTTTTTATTTCTTATTATTTAACGAAAATATAAACGTAAAATAATTAACGTACGTTTTTTTTAAATATTTAGTTAACGTATATGAATTTTTAATGGAAATTATATCGGATAAAGGTATTATATTTATTTTAAAATTTTAATAAAGTTTTATGGTATAATTAAATTTAAATTATAAACTTTTAAGCATTTTTAAATTATAAATAAATAATTAAATAAAAAAAATTAACTAAATATTTAAAACTTACTTACGGTATTATATTAATTACGAATAAAATAACTGGATTAAAAAATTATTAATAATTTAATTAACGTATAATATAAGTTATTACGAAAGTATTAAAATAATATTAATTAACGTCAATTTCGGTTTTATGCCAAAAATTTACCGAAATTTATAAAAAAAAGGATTAATTAATATTAAAATAATTTTTACCTTAAAATAACTTAAATAATTATATATAAAAATAAAAATAAAACTTAAATTCGTACGTATTTAAATACAAAAATATTATAACCAAAAAAAAATTAAAAAAATTAATTTTCCGAAAAAGGAAAATAATTTACTTAATTATTAAAAATATTTAAATTAAACGATTTAATAAAAAATTCGATTTTAAATATATTAAACCATATAAGGTCGTAAAAAAAAATTTAAAAAATAATTATTAATTAAAATTATTTTTTAAGGTTAAATTATACTTCGTTTTTTATATTTTTTTATTAAAATTAATAACGAATACGATTTAAATTAATATAAGATAAAAAAAAAATAACAAAAAACGTATTAATATAAAAGGTCGAAAAAATCCTTTATATTAAAAAAAAAAATAACAAAAAGTAATATTTAATTAAATAAAAGGATTATTTAAAATTAAAAAATATATAAGAACCCGTAAAAAACTTTATGGAAACTTAACGTTTATTAAAAAAATTTTATTAATAATATCGAAAACGTTAAAGTTAAAAAAGTTTTAATTTACGTTATCCAAATTAAACTAACTAACCGCGTTCATAATACGAAAAAACGAAATTATTTCGGTTTTTAATTTATATTTTTTTTTTTAAACGTTTAAATTCTTTTATTACTTTTACGTTTTTAATACTTTTACGTAATATTTCGATTTTTCGTTTACGTAAAAGTTTTTTTTAATTACGTAACCGGATTAAACGACCGAATAATTCGTTAAAATATTACTATAATTTATTAAAATGTTATTAAATAAAAAGTAATTTTTTTTTAATAAAACGTTTTTAAAGTTCGAAACGATTTTTTTTTATAACCAGGCGGTTATATTCGATTTTAGAAGGATTAAATAAGTTATAAAAACCGTTATATTCGGAATAACGAATATATTTTCCAGAATTAAAATAAGCCTTATAAACTTTTTTTTTACGTTTATAACGTAAATAAAAAAATGTAAATATATTAAAATTAAACGTATCGATTTTTTTTAAAAAAATTAAAATATTATTACGTTTACGGGATTTTTATTTTTTAATACGATTAGGTATAACGACCAAAACGAACAAAAAATATGTAAAAAGGAAAGTTACTTATTAAATAAATGCGATAAATAAATTAATTTTTAAGGGCAAAAATCCTGGAAGGGGAAAATCGTATTATAACCAGAATTTTTGGTATAATAATAGACGGTCGGAAGTTATAAAACGAACTTCCGTAATGGGGCTAGGGTTACGTAATAGGTTCGATGGGTTTAAGGGACCTGGTTGGGCCTAAGGGGATTTGGTACGTCGAGCCAGTCGAACCGGGTAACGGTTCGAGATGGTTCGATAGGTTCGAAAAAATTTAACCACCCGAAAAGAAATAAAGTTAAATCGAGCTAATCGAACTAAAAGTAATATATATACGTTCGTTACTTTCTTATAATTTAAATAATACTAGTTTATAATATAACTTAATTACCCAGATTACCTTTAATATTTATTATTACCAGACGTAATTATACCTTTAATTTATTGCCCAGATTCCCATAATATTACTGCTAACATAAACCGTACGATTAGGGTTTAATAGTTGGTTAAGCCAGTTAGCCGTCATAATATAGATCCGAAATAATTTTCCGGTTTTATAAAACTTAACGGATTTAAACGGATCTTAATTAGAATATATACGTTCGTTATTTTTACCAAAATAAGTAATATTAATTTAAAGTATTTTTAATATTTATTATTATTAAACTTTATATATTATAAACTTTGATTTAATAATATTATTAAACCTTAAATAACATTTTCGATACTATATTTATTAGTTAACGATTTTATCTCTTCTAGTTTTCCTAAAAACGTCTTTATAATATCTATATTCTTCGGCATAAGTATTGCTAAGGATCGATTGCCGCTATTTTCGTAAATTAAATCGTATCCGAATATTAAAAGCCGAATTTGATCTTTTTGGAAAAGCTTTTTTTGGATCGATAGTGCTGTTAATAGTTTTGGCCCGTCCGACGACTTTATAGGGGCTTTGTATCGTAAATAAGACGGTTTTTTGGTAAATCTTTTCTTTGCGGATTATCGGTATAGTATAGTTGAAATGGCGCGGCATATTTAGCTGTTTTAATGAAGGTAATTCGAAAAGGTGCCGTGGAAACGATTAAGCCGTAAGATTGGCAAGGGCTCGGATAGCCTCTTATGCGTATTTAAGGTTTATTCTTAAGGTTTAATTTTAAGGTTTACTGCAGCCAGCTGGCATAAGATTTATTAAAGTCGAAGCTTATCGGCAACCACGTATTCTGTTTTAAAGTAAGGTTTTGGTTTAAAGTAAAGTTTTATATAACTAACGTATATAATTTATTTTAACCCTAAAACTATTAATTAGTTATCGTATAAATTATATATATAATAATTTTTTATATATTTAGCTCAGCCTGGAAAATAAGGCGTAAATCTAGATCAACCTTGTATTAGTTAACGATTTAACTTAATTTATTTATAAACATTTTTAAAACAAAATTAATAATTACGCTTTACGAAAGAAGAATATTTTTAATAATTAACGTATTAAAGGGACGTATTACTTAAATAAAAAGAATAATACTAAGCTTATTACCTCGTCCAAAACAGCTTATAAAAAGTTCGAAGAAAAAGAAATATTATAATTAAAGAACCTTTAAAAAGACTAACATGTTTAATTAATATTTATTAAGAAATTTAAAGGAATATTAAAATTATTTAAACTTATACTATTTACCGGAAATTCCTTTTAAATTATAAATATTTCTTAATTAATAATTAACTTCTCTTAGTTAATTTTCCGTTTTATTTACGATATTAACGTTAAAAATTAAATTTGTAATTAATTATTTTAAGGAAAACATTTTTATATAATTCGCATCAGCTTTAAAAAAACATATTACGTTTTCGTTAAAATCATAATTACTCGAAGTATAAATAATATATAACAATTATTAAAAATTCGAAAGTACGCTATTAAAGATTTTCGATATAATAATTAAAAATATAAAAATTGAAATATAACTTAAAAATCTACATTAAAAAAGATTTATATTTAATTATGGTATTATATTCATTTAAATAATTTTATAAATGAAAAAAAAAGTTTATAATTAAACTTTTTAAAAATGTAAAATGAAAAGTTTAAAAGGAATCTTTTTTAAAAACAGTATCAAAAATTTTATTTAATTATATCGAGAAAATCATTAAAATGAATAACTGGTAATACCTATAAAAAACTTAAAGTATTAAGTAGTATAATAACAACCTTACCTAATTTACTAGCATTAATTTTTTGCGAAAAATAATACGTTTTATAATACGTAATTAAAGCCTATAAAAATAAAAATTACGTAAAAAAATATAATTTAGATTAAGTATTATAACAATTCTCCGCCAGTATGTCCCAGTTTGTTTTTGAGGCCCTCGAGGCCGAGCTTGCCTTCAACGTCGCCGCGTTTTACAACCCAGATGTGGATCAGGTCAGTTACTGTTGCTACCACCCTCAAATTGACAGGTGACATTGTTATTAGAGGAAATTAGGAATTGCTGAACAAGCAGGGCTGCATGCAGATGGTGCTCATGGTCAACGCCAACTACCACGGCTCCTTGGAGGAGGCAGAGGCGCACCTCGCGCCCTTCCTGGCCTCGGGTCCGCTTCAGCAAGAGCATCTAGTTGTCCCGTGGCCGCGCGTCTTTTCCACCTCGTACTTCGGCGCCGCGCCCCTGACGCTAGGCGGGGGACCATCTCCGACCTGATACCTGTGCGGGAGCGGGGACGGGCTCTCTCGCTCTACATGGTGGGGCACATCCTGGGGCCGGCGGTTGGGCCCCTCGCCGGCGGCTACCTGACGGCGGCCTGGGGCTGGCGGAGCATCTTCTGGGGGCTGGCGGCCCTATACCTGGGCGCGGCGCTGGCCCAGCTGTTGGTCATGCGGGAGACGTACGCGCCGGCCATCCTGGAGCGGAAGGTGACGTGCTTGCGGGCTACTACGCGCGGTATAGAGGGCAGTGGTCACTGGCAGTCGAAGCTAGACAGCGGCCTGACCGGCCGACAGGTCCAGGCGCGGGCCGTTGTACGGCCGGCGAAGCTGACCTTTCTGTCGCCCGTCAACCTGTTTATCTCGTTCGCCTCCGCCTACATTAACGGGCTGCTCTTCCTGGTGGTCACGACCCTGCCCCTGGTCTTCGGGCGCCAGTACGGCTTCGCCTCCCGGGCCGTCGGGCTCGTATTCGAGGGCATCGGGGCCGGCAACCTGGTCGGACTGGCAGTGTTCACCCTTACTAGCGACCGCTACGTCCGGGCGCGGGCCGAGAAGGGCCGGCTCAAGCCCGAGCACCGGCTGGCTCCCGTGGTGGCCGCCGGCCCAGTGCTGGCTGCGGGCTTCTCTGGTACGGCTGGAGCGCCCAGTGGCATGCCCACTGGATCGTGCCCATCCTAGGGATAAGCCTGATCGGGATGGGCAACAAAATTTACTCTTTTACTATTCATACCTTATTTTAATTATATAATCCTGTTTTTCTCCGCCTTAATCGGCTACCTGATCGATGCCTTCACGATCCACGCCGCCTCGGCCATCGCCGCCAACATCATCTACGATCACTGGGGGGAACATTATTGCCGTTAGCTGGCGACTATTTATACGAGAATTTGGGTGGGGGCTGGGGATCCTCTGTGCTGGGACTGGGGGTCCTATTATTTACGCCTGGCTTGTTGCTTCTGTACACAAATGGGGGGCGCATCCGCGAAAGGTTTCGATTCAAGCTCTGATGAGCTATATAGCCTACTCCTATAGATAGATACCTCATAAAATAGGTAGTACATTTTGCGTAACTATTCCTCAGACAAAGAACTACTTCAGCGTCGACCCAGCATTGCTGCTCACGATGGAGCCCGTAGCATCTGTGTTCTTCATCAGGTAGACATAAGCCTCGGCCACCTCGTCCGGCGTCCCCGGCTTCCCCAACAGCGACCGCTGGGCCGCCATGCCGCGCATCACCTCGCGGTGCTCCCCCCACAGCTCCGTCTCGGTGGCGCCAGGCGACACGAGATTAACGCGGCGGGGCGCTAGGTCGAGCGCCAAGTTACGCGCGAGGCCGTACTAGGCGGCGGCGTAGGCGGCGAAGACGGAGTAGCCGGGCATGGGGCGCTCGGCCACCTGGCCCGAGGTAAGGATGAGCGAGGCCGCAGGGCCCTCGCGCAGGAACCGCGCGCCCAGCTTGGCGAGCAGGACGGACACAAACACGGGAATCTGGGCGCTCTGTTGCAGGTACGTGAGGCTGGCCTCGGCAACGGGTCGCGCGTCGGGCCTCCCGGCCGTAGTGACGAGGTGGTCTAGCGGCTCCGCGCCCTGACGCGTAAGGTCCGCGAGTAGCGCCTCCAAGTTCGCCTCGACGGCCTCGCTGTCTAGGTCGATCATGTAGCCCCGGGGAGAGTGCCGTGTCTGCGGCACCGAGGCCGCGAGCCGCTTCACGGCGTCGTCGACCCGGGCGCGGCTGGACGACGCGATGGCTACGCGGGCGCCCTCGGCGAGGCACAGCTTGGCGACGGCGAAGCTAATGCCGGAGGAGCCTCCGATGATGAGCACGGACTGGTCAGCAATGGGTGGCATCTTGTTTGGGTTTAGTGTTGGAACTGCCGGAAAATCCGCTTCTGAAGGCGATTATACAGGTGGAAAGCTGAAAGTAGGTACATCAATAGGCACATGAATCAGGACTAAGGGAGAGTCGAATGCAATTGATTTTGTAGCCAATTCAGCAGCAATGCAAGGATTTCACCTGTTGTCCATCGAGTAACTCCAAGTTGCTGGGTATAACCGGCGACCTGTAGTTACTGGGCGCTTCGTACTTTCCATTCCTAGGATCCTTCTATTGACGGCAAAGTCGTATCTCCGGCGGAGCGGATATAAGTCAAAAAAACTGGCCGACAGCTTCGTAATTACGCACTCCGTGTTGTTAGTCCGCCTAATCGAACCTGCATGCGTGATCAGTTACATCCGCGCTGTACAAATGCGTATAAAGCGGTTATGAGTATCTGACATAATCCGTTAAATTAGCCAGCATTAACCTGCGTTAGCGCGCATTACCTTTAGATCAACTTCGCAAGATAATACGGCATACTGTCAATTATTATCTTACGTACCAAAAAAAGGAATCACGGGGCTCTCCGCCTCAGCCTGATCCATGTGGATAGTTGTAGGATTGATATAAGAGTCCCGTAGACTTGTCACACATGATTAGACACGCCAATGTACAGGCCATAACATTAATCATTTCCAACAATCCTTTAATTACGAATGAAATAAACAGTCATAGTTGCCTTTCTATCAACTTCATTCACAGATATATGGGAGTGTGATGTTGATCCCATAAACGAGAGACTCCATGCGGACGCCCTCAGATTATTTGAAATCGTCAAGCATGAGCTTGAAGTATGGAAGGTCACTGATGGTAAACTAGTGACGTCGCTTATAACAGAGCCTGGCGAGTTAAGTGTGCATCTGAAGGTTCGTAATTAGAAAACACGCGTTAATCTACTCTCCTCAAGGGGCCTCATTAGTAACTTGAAGGAAAAGACAGAAGAGAAGGTAATCGTCTAGTATGTAGCGACATAACCAACATATTGGAAGAGAGGAAGGAAAAGGAAATTTCTCACTCTTTGCCAACTGCTATTGTTATCACCAATACATGATAAACTTGAGGTGAATAAACGCTAAATTTTCTCTAGTGTCATACGCCAAAGAGACACCTGGAGCCGGCTTCGCATAACTGAAGACACCTTCAAACTCCTTTTATCTCACTTTTCTGTTTTCCCTTACTTCGTAGCGACTGCACATAGCTTCGGGTATCGTAGCAAAGATGACCACTATGCCTCTGATAATTTCCATTAGCGGTAGTCTGACCGAGATCGGAGCACCTGTATGTTATACTTACGCGGGCAATCATGAGTCCTAATAAGAGAATCAGTTGAAGTATGCTACTTTGTGCTTTTTTGAGGAAAGCCCCCGGGAGAGAGGGAATCCCTGGTCGCTTCGGCAAACTAGTATATACCAAAGGATTAAGTACACTAAGGGAACTA
The DNA here is from genome assembly GCA_004155925.1 of Monosporascus sp. MG133. Classification (NCBI taxonomy): domain Eukaryota; kingdom Fungi; phylum Ascomycota; class Sordariomycetes; order Xylariales; genus Monosporascus; species Monosporascus sp. MG133. The sequence goes on from QJNX01000037.1 coordinate 250,503, forward strand.
CTAGATTCATCCTCCTGCAACCCTCGTCCTATATTGATATGAGACCCTGACATCACACACTGAAGCATATATGGCTGAAAAAGAATATATTATCAGGTTTACCTTTAAAGAGATCCTGTCTAGAAAGGAAGGTAATGAAACCTCCTTAAATATATATAAAACAGTTATAATTGAAAAAAAGCGATACCGGGATTTCGAATAACGTATCTAATATTGCATCCATTAGTTGTAACGTTAATTAAGCCATAACGTTGTTAACAGGCCTAGACCTTAATAAGGTCTGATATATCCCCCTAACTGTTAGGAATTAATAGTTAAAGCTTTTACGAATTTAAATATTCCCTAAAAAGGAAGAATAATGGTGGTTAGTTAAATAAAAAGGTAAAAAATACAAAAAGTTGGAATGCCGGAGTTTAGTTATTTTTCGAAATGCCTAGATTGTAAGAAGTTTTTAATGGGATTTAAACTTACGTTTTTAAGTATTATAACCTGTTATTTTTTTTTATTAAATTATAAAAACTTTATTAAAAAGTTAACTTATTAATTAAATACTTAAAATGGTTTAAGTTTTAGTATAAAAAAACGGTAAAAGGAAATAATAAAAGAAATAAAAGTAATAATATTTTTTATTATAAGGTAATAATATTATTATAACGAATTTTTTTTTAAACTTTTTCGATCCTTAAAACGACGTTTTAAAAATTTAATAACCGTATAAATTCCTAATATTTTTAAAGCTTAAGTAAATTAATAAAATCATCCGTAATTATAACGTTAATAAGTGTTTATTTAATATTAATCTTTTTCGTAACGAAGGTTTTTTAAAGTTAGTAATTATAAATATTTACGTATTTTAATTTCGTAATTAAACGTACCGTTTTTTAGTAACAAACCGTATTATTTGCTTGTTATTTATTTAAATAATTAGCTTTTTATTTAATTCCAGGTTTATAATTTTAACAAGCTTTTGTATAAAAATCGTTTTTTTATAGTTTAAAAAAGGTTTAATAATTTTACTTCCGTGTTTAAAGTGGTAATTATATTCTGTTTGTTTGCTTTTTAGATAATAAGTTTTCCGAAAAGGGATATAACGTAATCCTGGAAGATTTTGCGGTTAAGGTTATCCGTAAATAATACGTTATTCGAACAAATTAACGATCGTACGTTAGGTTTCTCGTTGCTACCATATTGTATAACGAGGTGACGTATGTGATATCTATATAGCAGGGTTTTATTAAGGGCGTTATGATGGATAGGGCCTGGGTTTTTGCTGTATCGTAATAGGTACGAAGTAGCTTTAGCGATATTTGGGCGAATGGTAATTATTCCGTATAGTAAGCTGCCGACTTTTTCGAGATACTTTTTTTTCGAAGTTATAGATGTTTTTTTTTTCAGTTTTTTTTTAAGGACCTTAAAGTAACGTTTTTTAGCTTCGGAAAGGTTAAATCGTAAATATATCGTTTCCTAATAAATATCCTGTATTAATTATAGCTTTCTAACCTTACGATTATATAAGATACGTATTTTAAGGAATTATTATAGCTTTTTAAAATTAATAATATAAAAACGTTACGTTAGTTTTACGAGAGATTTTTTTACGTATGTTATATTTTGAACCTTATATATTATAAATATATCGTTAACGTAAAAAAATAACGTTAATTATCCGTTAATTATTGCGTATGGATTATCCGGGATTAGCTTTAAATTTAAAGCCTTTAAGCTTAAAAATAAATTCCGTTATTACAAAAATAGCGATCGTTTTAATTTATATAAAGCCTTTAAAAATTTTAAATAAAAACCCGGACGTACGAATCCTTATAGGAAATGTACGTATATTAATTCGTCGATATAATTATGTAAGAATACGTTAATAACGTTAAATTAACGAAGTTTAAAGTTAAATCGAATTGTAATAGTTATGAATATGTAAAAAGACCGTTTTGTTAATATGGATACGTAAGCGTTAAACTTTTTACGAAGCTAAAGTTATTATAGATAACAAATTTAATTTTAAACTTTTAAAGTATTTTATTTTTGTTAAATTTGTAAGTAAATATTTATATTAACGGAAGGATATCCTTAAAATTAACGTCGTTAATTTTTTTTAAAAATGTGGTAATAGTAATTAATTATTTTATCCGATATATTTGATTTTATTTCCGTTACGTAATTATTTTTTAGTTTTCGGCGTACCGGTATTAAATAGTTTCCTACCAGTTTTTAGGTGCGGTAAGGAGGTTATTACGATAAAGGCGTTTTGGCCTGATTGCCGTTAAGAAAACGGCGTTAAAAGCGGTTGAGTATATATTACGTTTTTCGATTTTTAGTTTATAGCTTATGTTAGCCGAAGGTAGCTTTTTTTTTAAAAATTTTAAATTTAATAATTATTGAAAAATTTAAAAACTTTAATTCGGTATAACGTTGTTCTAATCGAAAGGAACTTTATAATATATTTTAAGCTTTTTCCAGTAGTAATGCGTAATATTATTAATAATTTAAATTTTCGAGGTTTGGAGTAATTTCCGGTATAAGTAGTTTTTATAAAGGGCTTTTATTTTTCGAATTATTTAATTTTTTTAGGGAATAATCGGGGTCGTTTTCGGAATTATTATTAATAGCCGAATTAAAAGATTTTTCCGAATTACGGTTTTCGTCCATCTTTTTAGTTTTTTATAAAGTTTTTTAATTAGGATTATCCGTAATTATTACGATTATATTATATATGGGATTTTTTTTTCGATAAACGAATCTTACGTTACCGTATTATTTACCCCCTTAATAATACCTATATTTAAGGGGTTATTATTAAATATAACTTTTAGGGTTTTTAAAAAAGTTATTACTTTAGGTAGGATAAAAATATTATCGATTTAATCGTTTAATTTTGCGATTTCGAACGACGATTTTTACGGTTAATTATTATAATATTTTTTCGTTTCGTTAGAGGTAACGTTACGAATAATAATAATACTTTATTAATAACGTATTTAACGAGATAACCGATATATACTTTAAGGTTTATTCTTTTTAGGCGTTCTGTTTTTTAACGGATAACTTCCGTAAATATATAAGCCTTTAATCCGAATAAGATAACGTTCGTAACGTTTGCTTTTAGATTTTTTTCGGAAATAAGCATTTTGTTTTTTTTTAAGATATTTATTCGTTAAATACCTGGATAGGTATTTTTTAACCTCAGGTTTTAATAGGTATGCGGTTAACGATATATATAGTTATTTTAATAATTTTAGGTTATAGGTTAAAAAAAAAGTTATTATTAATTATTAATTAACGTATTTTGGTAATAATTACGCCCCCGGTACGTTTTTTAACGTTTATGGGCTTTTTGGTATAAGGTGGCAAAATTTTATACGTAATCTTTATATTTAAAAACTGTTTTCGGAATCTTTTTCCGAACGAAGTTTTTCCGTTTAATACGATCGTTTTAATTTTAATATATTATTATTTTTTAAAGAAAATTATTACGTTTATTAAGATAATAAACGCGTACTTTTTGCGCTTTATGATATAACTAATCTTAGTTCCGATAATAAGGCAAGTAATAATTAATATTTTCGTACGTCCGTTAAAGGCGTTATTAAATTTAAAAAAATTAATATATATCGTAATAAAAGGTTTACGTTTTTTAGTTTATAGTTTTCGTAAAACTTTTTTTCGGGCTTTCGTAATCATATAATTTTAATAATCGATTTTTAACGATAATTAAATTTTCGTTTTGGTAATTATTTATATTATTTTTTTAAGGGTTTTAAAATTTAAGTAAGTAAGTTTTTTATATTATAATATAACGTTTCCTTTTAAAGGCTTTAAAAATCCTTTAAAATTATTTCCGTAAAATTCTTTTTAACTTGTTTATTTTAACGGAAGGAATTTTTCGATTAAGGGTTCCGTAACGAAATTTTCGTTTTTGTTTTCGAAGATAATTTTATCCTCGGATTCGTTTTCGTTCTCCGGGACGTTTTTATTTTCCGGAACCGTACCGTTAGGTTCTTAAGTTATTATAAAAATTACTAAAAGGATATTATCGTCGTTATTATTTTTAAGGATTACTTTAACGTATTATATAACGGGCTGGCGTTTAATTTATTTGATTTTTGTTATTTACGTTTTCGATTTTTTTAATTCCTTATAATATATAACGTCGGTTTTATGGTTTTAATAGATACTGGCCTGTTAAAATAGCCTGTACGAGGTTAGGTGAATATGTATTTTAGGGATATATAGATAATTCTTTAGGAAGAATGGGGTAATTTTGCCGTTTAGGGTAATAAATGCGATTTTTTACGTTTTTTTATTTAGAATATTTAAGTATTTTCCTTTAATTAAAGACTTTTTGCTTATTATAAAAAGGTATAAGTTAATAAAATTAGCTTTTCGATTTTTAACGTAAAAGATTAAATATATATTTAATAATGTAAATTTTTTAAGATTTTATCCAGTAATAATATTGTTAGTTTAAGGGTCCGTTAATAAAGGAGGATTTTTAACGAAGAATATAAAGGTTAATTAAAAAGTTTGTAAATTCGAATCTTTTTTCGTATACTTAATAACCTTTTTTAACGTTTCGGTACCGTTCGTAATACGTTTATTTACCTGTTTTTTGATTTTAGGGTCCTTTATCTAGCTATTAGGCCTAACTTTTGGGCAAATATAGGGGTATTTTTTAAAGATATGGATAATATTATAAAGGTACTGTCGGTTAAAATGGCCGTGGCGGTTTTTGTTTTGGTTATTATTTTTATCCGGAACGTTTTAAAAGGGTTCCGTTTAATTAAGGGTTTTTCCGTTAAGAGTAACGTTAAACGTTTTCCGTAATAATTATTCGGTAATAACGTTTTAAGCTTTCCGAAACCTTATATAGCTTCGGAAACGTTTTACGAATTTTTGTATTAAAGGTAGTTTGTTAGCGCTTTTATTATTAAATATAACTTTTTTTACCGTAACGGTTTGGGTAATAAAAAAATTAGATAAAAAGGTATTTATAATAATTTATAATAACTAGGATTTAAAACTTTTCGGTTTTAATATATATTTTTTAATATTTAAAAAATTATATATTTATTTACATCCTGTTAATTTTTAACGCTTTTTTATATCGAACGTCGATTTCGTAAATCCGGACGTTATTATTAGGTTTAAATTCGTTTTTTAAAATAATTAATTTGTTTTAAAAAGTATTTTTTAATATATTTAATAATAATTAAAATAAACCGATTAATTTAAGAATTTATTAATTTTAACGAACGTTTTTTTTACGTTAAAAAAAAGGTTTACTTTCGTTTATATATTTTTATTACCTTTTGGAACTTTGCGTTTATTATCGACTTAAGCTTAAGTTTATTAATAACTTTTAAATCGAAATTTTTTAAATTAAAGAAAATAAGTTTTTTTAATAATAATAACGTATTTATGTTATTAAGGTTAATATAGTTTTATAAAAAGCCCGCCTTAAAGTTAACGTAAAATTCGAATATATTATATTTTTTAAGAATTTCTTTTTTAAAAGAAAATACCTTAAAGCGTTTTAATAAAGTTTTGTTAAGGTTTTTAAAATAAAAGAAATTATAGCATTAAATATAATATAATAAGGGGCTAAAAAATAAAAATAATAATGTTTAAGTAAGGAATATCTTTAATAAAAGGTAATAATAGGTTATAAAGTTATTACGGGAACGACGGCAAGGTTTCGAATTACTTTAAAAAACGACGTCCGTAACGTATCTAATAGGTATATCGAAGTATAAATGAAAAAAAGTACGGACCGGGTTCATAATTATAAAACCTTAATAATACATATTAAAGCATATATGGCTAAAAAAGAATATATTATCAGGTTTACTTCTAAAAAGATCCTGTCTAGAAAGGAAGGTAATAAAGCTTCCTTAAATACACATAAAACAGCTATAATTAAAAGAAAGCGATAACGGGACTTCGAATAACGCATCCAATATTGCATCCACTAGTTGCAACGCTAACTAAGCCACAGCGTTGTTAACAGGCCTAGACCTCAGTAGGGTCTGACAATTGAAAAGAGATTAAAAGGCAATATCGAACATACGGCACGACCGTGCCTGCTGACTTATCCCAGCCCGTATACCGACCCACCTTCCTCTCTCGGTTCTGCCAGCCCCGACCGCCTTTGGTATCTTAATGCTTACCTTCCGTTTTGGCCTCGGGACCGGATAACCGTTTTAAAAAAAACGGAACCGTTAATAGCCCGGAATATTTATTCGTTTTATGCCGGCCGGTACCGTATTTATTTTACTTAACTTTTTTTTTCCGTACTTTTAAAAAAAAATTTAAGGTTTATTAACGCTTTAATTTTACCGTTAACGGTTTGTGCCAAAAAACGAATTAAGATTTATAAATAATACCAGTTTTAAAATATAACGTTTTCGTCCGTAATTTTATTAATACAACTTTTAAGCGTACCGAAAAATAAAAAATTTTAATTATAAAATATCGGGTTTTCCTTTTTTTCATTTTCCGTTCGATAAAATTTTTGAAAAATAAATTACGTATATTTATATTTATATTATTTCGAAACAATTTATTATAACTTTTATTAAATATTTTTTATGTATAATTATTCGATGTTATTTATAAAAAGATATTAAAAAATAAACGGTTTTAATTAATTTAAAAAAATATTTTTCGGAACCGATTGATAATAAAATTTTTATTATAATTGATATCTTGAAATATAAAATTATTTATAATAAAATTAAATTTAATGCAAGGTTGATCTAGGTTCAAGCCTTATTTTCCAGGCTGAGCCAAATATATAAAAAATCATTATACATATAATCCATACGTAAATACTATACCTAATATCTTCGAATACGATAACTGATTAATGGTTTTTACGGTTAAGATGAATTATATACCTCAGACCTATAAACCTTACTTTAAAACAAAACCTTACTCTGAAACAAACTGCTGGGCCCCGTAAGCACGCAATTTTTCGATTGATGTCGGCTTAAAAGGCTCACATGCGTGGTTGCCGATAAGCTTCGACTTTGATACACCTTATACCAGGTAATAAACCTTAAGGATAAACCTTAAGGATAAACCTTAAAAATAAACCTTAAAGATAAACCTTAAAGAATAAACCTTAAAAATAAATCTTAACGATAAACCTTAAGGGTAAACCTTAAGTGCGCATAAAAGGCTAAGAGTATCAGATGTCAGCCAGGAAAGGGGCTAGGAACTCCAACCTTGATCATTCCCACAGCTTCATCAAGACAGCTGAACATGCCGCGCAACTCCGAATACACAATACCGGTAATCCGCAACCGTAGGATTTCCAAAAAGACCAAGAAGTTTAAGGATAATAATTAGATATAATTACGATAAAAACATTACGGATAGGGTAAAGGAATAATATTCTGTAAATTATGGGCTAAAATTTATATATAGATATATTATTATTTACGCCCTACTATCGTATAAAATTCAGAAGCCCCATAACCTTTTTTAATTTAAAATAATAAGTTAATAAATTAATAAGAACTTTTTAAGAATAACTTATATAATAAAGGTAAGGGTATATTTACCGTCATTTTACTTAAAATATCCGTACATATATCTGTATTTTATATGTTAATATGTAAATATATTTATACCTTTTCTAAATAATTAGCTTTTTTATCTAATTCCTTTATAATTATTAACTTTTTTAAAACGTTTTATTTTTTCTTAATTTTATATAAAGAACGAAATTCTAAGGTTACGGTATTTATTTTAAAAGAATAATGTTGACCTAAAAATAGTACAAATTACGTTTTAATTAAATAATAACGACGCGAAAATAAATAATGCCGGCGTAAATAAGCCGAAAAACGTATAAAAATATTATAATTATAAGTATTTTAATAATATTTCGAAATTTACCATTCGTTAAATTTTGTTATCCGGGTAATAACCGACCGTTTCTTAATTACGTAAAGTAATATTATTAATCCGACCGGTCGGATTTATTCTTAAGGAATTATTTTATAAAACGATTTCATAAAAAAACAAGAAGGGGTTTAATATTGTTTTTTGGCCGGACCTTCGCTTTTTTCGTAACTTTTATTTATATTTTTAAATTAATCAAAATATATTACGTCCTTAATCCGTTTTATTAATAATAAGCTGGGCCTTAAGGATTTTAAACGCAATAATATGAAAAATATATAAAGATCCGTTTATATAATTCCGTTTTGGCCTAAAAGATATAATAAACCTGGTCCTTTTACATTATTACGATAACGGTATATTTAAATATATTTTGTTTTTTGATTAGGTTAGGTAACCGTTATTTAAGTGTACCGATTAAATTAATAAACCCGATATTTTATATACGGTTATTACGGCTTACATAATATTATACAAATTATACGTTTTTTACCGTAATATAAAATTACGGAATATTGTATATAATATAAAAGATAGGTGTTTTATGGTTATAAATTTCGAAAGGACGTAAATATTTAATCATTTATAGTTCGGTTTAATTAATTTTAACGGGCTAATGCGGAAAACAAAATAAAAAGGGAAAAAATATTAAAAAAAAAATTATTTATATAAAAGGTTTAATTCGTTTTAGGTAACGTTTCGAGATGGATTAATATAAAATAAAATGCCGGTTACGTATAATTAATTATAAGTATTTATTTTTATTTAAATACGTTAACTTTTTAAAAAGCCGATTAATACGGCCGTTATTATGTCGCTTTTTTCGTAAAAAATTAACGTTAAGGCCTAAAATACCTAAATAATTAAGTAAGTATTATCATATATTATTTTTTAATAATATTAATAATAATATATCTTAAGTTATTTTTTTAAAAACCCTTAACCAGTTTGCTTTATAAAAAGCTTTATATTTTTTAACGTTTAATAATTTATTAAATTCATAAAACCGAACTTAAATTAACGTACGAATATTTATTATAATTAATAAAACCATTTTTAATCCTTTTTTAAGGATATAAACCTATTATATCCTTAAATAATAATAATTTCCATACGTATAAAATTTGATTTAAGGCATAAAAGGCCATAATAACGTATTAAACTTTTTCCTTAAACTTATTTTATTTTTATCCGTTTATTGAATTTTTAAATAATAATTATTTCGAAAAATATCCGTTTAATTACGAAACCTAGGTAATTATATTATCTCCCATAATTGTCCGAATAAAGTTAATTTTAGTTTTAAATTTAATTAAGCGGTTTCCAAAATTTTATTTGCCGTTCTTATTTTAATTAATTTATATTAATATTATTATTAAATTACTTTAATTAAATATTCTTTAAAATATATATGCGTATTAGGTTTATTATTAATAATACGGTTCGGTTTTCTTAATTTTATATCTTTTTAGGTTATAATAATTATATATAATTTACTAAAAGGCGGTACATCGTTTACGTTTTTATTTATAATAAACGTTTATTAATAATTTTTTAAAATAGTTTTTTTAATAATATAATCTTTTTTATATAAAGGATAATTGGTTTTAAGTAAAAAAAGATAATATTTTATCGTTAAGATTAAAAATAACATTAATAAGATATAAAATTAATGGAAATTATATTAAAAGTTAATATTAAAATTATAATAATAATATAAAATATATATTTTATTTATTTGTTTAAAGTTACGTTTAATAAAATTAAATTTTAAGAATATATATACGGCATAAATTAATTACTTAACCGAATTATATGTTAGGTTAATCTAGGTTTAAGCCTTATTTTCCAGGCTGAGCCAAATATACAGAAAATTATTATACATATAATCCATACGATAGATACTATACCTAATATCTTCGAATACGATAACTGATTAATAGTTTTTACAGTTAAGATAGATTGTATACTTCAGTCCCATAGAACCTTATTCTGAAGCAGAACCTTATTCTGAAGCAGAACCTTATTCTGAAGCAGAACCTCACTCTAAAGCAGAACCTTACTCTGAAGCAAACTGCTGGGCCCCCGTAACCGAATTATATATTAATTTTTTATACCTTATATTATTTTAATATATAAAAAAATAACTTATACAAAACGATGCCGAAAATAATACCGTTTAAAATTATTTTTTAATTAAATTTTTAAAGCTTTTTCCGTATAATACGGTTCGTTTTTATAATGTTATAATTAATAATAATAATAATTATAAATTCGATTAATAATTTCTATAATTGCCGAATATATATATATAAACGTTTAATATTGTCGAATTATTTTTATAACGTAATAAAATAAATATAATAAAATTTAGAAAACTTTAATTATTTTAACCGAATTATTTTCCGTTTTAATAATATTTTTGCCGATAAATTAAATAAATAAGAATGAAAATTTATATTTTAATAACGTTTATTTAATTTTAATTATTAAATAATTATATAAATTTAAATTTTATTTATGTATTAATTATTAGATCATTTTAAATTATTAAAAACGTATGAAAGTCTTTTTATATCGGAATAATATATTTCGATCGATTTCGGAATAAGTTAACAAATAATTAAACTTTCTTTTCATTTTTGGCTATAATCGTTTAAAAAATATAAACGTAAAAATCGTAATTACTGTAAATATGGCAAATTTAAGAGGTATTTTGTTAACGCGTTAATTTTTGGGGATTTCGGCAGCCGACGTAAACGAATTTCTGGCGTTAAAGTTCGATTTGTTGGTCGTTACCGTGTTATTAATCCCGTAAACGTACGGGATGCCGAGGCGGACGTAATTTAAAGTGCTGGCCGAAACCGCCAAAAAAACGGAATTAAATAATATTTCATCTTTTATTAAACTTTAACGTAAAAAAAGATTTTTTAAATAATTATAACGAAATATAAAAGTTATATAAGAAAATATAAAAATAAGATAAGGTTATAAAAAGCAGATTAAAAAATATAAACCGGAAGTTAAAAATTAAAAAAATAAATATTATTTATATAAACGTAAAAAGTTTTATTTTTTACCGTATTTTATGTTTTTATTAAATAGCCTTATAATAACAGTTTTATATTTGGTAGTATTATTCGAATTAAATTTTTAAGTTAAAAGTTAAGGTTAAATTTATTTAGATTTTTTTAAATTTTTATATTATAACGTTTTAATAAGTTAATTTATTATTTAATCTGCTGATTTTTTTACCGGTTACTTTAGTTATATTATAAGATATTTAGGGGTTCGGATAATGTAACGTATTTTACTTTCTGGTTTATTAACGTAAAAAAAGGGGAGGGTTTTTGGTAATTTTTAAGCGTTTAGGTTAATCTGGAGAATATTTTATGGCATATAAGTATTGCTTTATATATTTCTTATATATTAAGCGGGTTTAAAACGGTAAATTTTTTAGGTTTTTTTCTTTATGTAAATAATAAAGTATTAAAGAAATAACGTTAAGGTATCTGTTACCTTAGTAATAATTTCTTGGTGACCTTCGTTAAATCGTAAAATAATTCGTAAATATATAATTTTTTATTTATTAAATTTCCCAGCCCGTTACCGCGTACGGGGTTGCTTATAAAGCCGATATCTTATTTATAAATTCGTTCGTATGGCGAAGTTGCGTCGTTAGTATCTGCTTAATTCGGCTGGTTTTACTTACCGAACGGCGCTTCAAATTACAAGGTATTTTTAGTTTCTATTATGGTCTGGCGGGAAATAAAAGGGCCGAAAAGCATGCAATTATACGGCTAACCCCCTTTTGTAAGAAATAACTAAATTGGATTCGGAGGTAGCCTTTAACTATAATAAAAGTATTATTAAATCCTAAGGTATCCTTAATTTTAACGTATAATAAAATTAATTAATTTTAAAGGTAATATTTAAAGGGGTATTAAAACTTGCCGTTAAAGAAAAACGTTTAAGTTATCGTTTTTATCCTTTAATAAGGGCTGCTTTTTAATACATAGCCGATAAAGCGAAATTTTATTATTCGGATATAGTAGTTAAAATATACTTTATACGGAAAAAGACGGCCCAGATTAAAAATAGTTCCGTTTTACGATTAACGTTAAAATAAGGTGTTAAAATAAAGTGATATAGGTTATTAGAAAACCCTAAAGAATTAAGGTTATTTATATCCGAAAAATTTTAATGTTTACGTATTACGCGGAATAATAATAATATATTTGCCGGCAGTTATATAATTTAGCGGCATCGGAAACTAAGGCCGTAATTGGATTAATATATGTAAAAGCCGAATAAAATTAATAATAAGTTAATAGTTATAAAATTATACTCGCGTATAATTATATATAATAAGTAATATAAATTATATATTAAAATAACTTAAACCGTATTTTTTCAGTAAATAAGATTTCATAACTATATAAATAACTTAGAAACGTTATACCTTAAACGTAATTCCGTTTTGTAAATTTTAATTTTTATTATCTTTTTTTATCGGTATAGTTGTTTCTCTTTTCGAATTAATTCCGTATCGTTTTTAATATTTTATTATTTGTTAAAGGTTTATTAGCCGTATTTATTACCGTAATTAGGTGGCCGAAAAATATAAGGTAGTTATTAAAGGATATAATAATAATTTCGGCTTAATGTAACAAATACGAAAGTATTTTTTATAAAAGATTTAAAGATATTAAAAAAGTATTAAATAATAAGTTAACGTTTTTTAAATTTTTAAAACGTTAAAAGTTTGTTATATATACTTAATTAGATATAGGATTTCGTTAATACGTTCGATTAGGATTTTCGTCTTACGATATAGTAATAAAATAGTTAGGTCGGGATATTTATGCCGAATTAAAAATACGTAGGTTAAGATTATTAAGTTTAAGGAATTATATTTTTCGATATGGACGTTTTTTTTTTTTTGATTAAAAATTTCGTTTCTTATTTTTCGCGCGTATAAACTATTAGGAGAAAAAAAGGGCCCGTTTAAGGTTTATTTATACCTAAATATCGAAAAAGTATTCGTTAAGATCTGCTTTAGCGTCGATAAATTTAGCGATAATGTTTTTTTTTAACTTACCGTCTTTTTTAGGTTTTATTTTAATCCGGTTAAAAAAACGTTTTATAAGGGCCGGATCGGGTAATTATCGAGTAAGTAACCTAGACCGGAAATCTTATAGTTATTTTTTTCTTTAACGTCGGCCCTGTTAGCTAAAAGTTTTTTTGCGAATTTTTACTTTCTTATTTTATAGGTAATATTAAGGGGGTTTAAATGTTAATAATTATTTATTATTATTTTATTTATACATATGCCGAGGCCGACCAGATAGGTTATCGATTATTTTGTAATTTTCGCTAATAAAAATATATATATTAAGCGAAAAAACTTTTAGGTATTTTCGAAATTTATATTTATTTCCTTATTTTTTTAAGATACGTAATAACGTATAGGAAATTTACCGCGGCGGCGAAATAAAAAACGGTTATATTCGATCTTTATATAATAAGGGAAAGTTCCGTAAATTATTAACGTTATAATTATCTGCCCGTTTTTTCTATAAATTGCGGCGAATAAGGGCGTTTGGAACGGCCTTTTTATTAAGGTATTAACGTTAGTTACCTTTTTTAGCAAAATATATATATATATAATTTTATCGAAGCCAGAAAAAGCAGTATAATATAATAATACTAGTCGATAAACAGAAACAAACAATTTTTTAGTTATAGTAATATAAACGATTTTTTAGTTATAGTAATATAATTGCAATTACGCGGTAAAATATATAAGGAGTAAATAAAACGATATTTTTAAAATCAGCTTTAACGTCGGTTATTATACGTAATATACCGAACGTAATGGTTTCATCGGTAAAGTTATAAATTGCCAAAAAAAAAGAGATTAATAAAATTTAATATTATTTTTATAAAAATTAAGATTATAAAGTAAGTAAAGCTTTTAGGAATAATGATAAAAAACGGTTATAATGGAAAAGGTATAATATCCGGTAATTGTAGTTACGATTTTAACCGAATATATTTTATTTTTACTTTCGAAAATAATTTTAAAATTTGCTTTTTTAAGGGAAATATAAGGATGGATATTAAGATTTTTTTTTACGAATAATAAAGAAATAAGTTGGAAATTACTTACGTTTTTATATATAGTTATAATTTTTATTTAATAAAGCTAAAAAGTTATTATACGAAATATTATTAATGTTAAAAAAATGTTTAAAATTAAGCGAAAATAAACGTTATAATTAGAATAAATAAATTTCTAACGAAATTTTAATAAATAATGAAGAATTGGATTTAAAGGAATATAAATTACGATTTAAGTTATCGATTATTCCGGAAGTACTTTATATTTGAACTTAATAAAACGGACGTTTTGGATAAGATATTTCCGAAATTATTATATAATTATTAAATTATATATTAAATTTTTAGCTAGTTAATTTAATAAAGTATTTAAGTTTTATTTTTGTTAAAGGATATAATTAAGGTTTTTATGTTTAATAACGAAAGTTAAATTAGCTATCGGAAATGTTGGCGTAAGGATTAGCTTTATTTACGCGCCATTTTTTGATGATATTTATAACGCTTTATTGTTACATCCGTGGGGATTATATTAGACCCAGAAGGAGCCAAGTGAGTTGAGACAGTTGAGGCCTCCACCCCGCCGGCTAAATCTCGGCTTTCGGCCTGTCTTTGTCTGTTTCTAGAGACCAAGAGAGATTATCCCTGTCCGTTTCTGTTTGTTTTCAGAAACCTCCAGAAACCTTTAGAGATTTTTAGGGATTAAGGGAGATAATAAGGATATATGTATTAGACGATTTTTTATATAGATAATATTTATTTAGTTTTATTTTTTAGTTATTAATTTAAACTTTTAATTAAAAGTAATTATACCGTTTTTTAGTTAAGGGAAAAGTTTGTAAATTTTTTTAATAAATATTTTATTTATTATGTTATTATTACTTGTAAATTAAAAATTTTTATTTCGAATATTATTTATACCTTTAGGTTGATATATAATAAGTTCGTTATATTTTGATAATTTTTTGATTAATAATTAACGAATAATTTAAGGTTTAATTAGGTATAAGTTTTATTAAATTTAATAAGAACGATATTATAAAACGACGTTTAATAAATAAATAACATATTCGATTTTCGTTATTAATTAGTAAAAAATTAGTAACCGGATTATATAATTTTTTTTTATTAAAAAAGTTTTTTAATTAATCGATAATATATTATTAAAAGTTATTAAAGTTAAAGGTTAAGAAAAAAAAAATTTTTCTTAATAATAATTAATCTTTATTTTTAAGGAGGTAAAAAAAATTATTAAGGTACGGTTTAAGGAATTAGATTATAAAAAGGAGGTTAAGGAAATTTCCGTTACGGAAATAAGAAAAGAAAAAAAGTTTACGATTAATTAACGATTGGATTTTATAGTTAAAAAAATCGTAAGATTTTAAAAGGAAAACGTTAAATTTGTTTAATAATTAAAAAAGGTTTCCGCGGTTTTAAGATTTACTTTTTATCCGAAAATATTAACCTTTTTTTTTAAAATATTTGCTTTTTATTTACGAACTTTTGTTTTTTTATTATTTAACCGAAAACGAAAGGGAATTATATCCTTTTTTGCTTATTATGGAATATTTGATATTAAGGGTTATAAATTAATTATTTTTAAATCTTATAATAAAATTACGGATATAAAAGGATTTTTAGTTAAGGCCAGGTTTTATTTTAAGTGGTATAAAAGTTTTTTGACGGAGGATTATTAAAAGGTTATGGTTATTTTTTAATTAATTATTAAAAAAGTGTTCGATTAATTCGAATTTATTTTTAGTAATTATTTGATATATTTTTTTAATAATTATTTGGACGTTATTAATTACGTTTTTAACGATTATAAATATTTTAAAAAACGAACACGAATTTTGTACGGAGATATCGATAAATAATAATATGCGGTTAAAAAGATATACGACCTGAAGTAAATTATTTTTGTTATAAAGTACGTAATCGAGTTTAATCGATTAATAATTATTTTTAAGTTATTAAAAAAAGTTTTATTTTTTTTTTTTATAACGGTTTAAAAAAATAAATTAAGGATAAAATGTTTAAAGTTTTTAAGGAAGGACTTTTTAAGGAATACGTCGATAAGGTTATTATTTCCGACCGACATATTTTTAATCGATACTTTAAAAAGAAAGGTATTAATAAACGAAATAATAATAAACGTTTTAGTAATAATAAAAAAATTAAGGATAGATTTTAGAAGGAAATTAATATTATTTTAGCGGAATTTAAGAAAGATAAGTTTAATGTTAAATGTTTTAATTATGGTAAAAAAGGCCATTTTAAAAGCGAATATTATTTTTTAGCGAAAAAAAGGAATTTTTAAAAAAGTTTTTAAGGGGAAAGGATTTTATAGCTTAAAAAAAAGGTTTGTGCGGCCGAACGAGATATAAATAATAAGGATAAGGATAAAAAGGAAGTAAGCGTTATTTTCGTTAATTAAGAATTTATTATTGTTACGATTAATAAGGCCAGAAATAACGATCCAGATAATAAAGATTATATTATTTGTAAGAATATTATGGCCAAAGTTTGTAAATATTATTTAGGACGAACGAGCTTTAAAGTAATTATTACGTTAGGATGTATTTGTTATTTTGATATATAAGAATGTAAAATATATAATTAAGATGGTTAATTACGAAAAGATTTCGATAGTTATAAATAATTATTTTCCGAATATTATATTTTTTCCGAATGTATAATATATTTTAAATTAATAAATAATTATAGGCTGTTATATTTTATTATTTGTTATAATTATAGTTATTTTACTTATTAACGAATTAAAAAGGATAACGATTTTTGGTTAGGATATGATAAGGAAACGCTTATAAAATTAGACGATAAATGTAAATATATAAAAATCTTTTAATGGCCAGATTATCCTAAGTTTTGTTATTTATATTCCGAATTAAAATAAAGTTAGAAGGTTATAATGTAAGAATGTTTATGTTATGCGTTAATGCCGTACGATAAATACGACTTTTTAGCTATGGGAATACCTTTTTCGGAGGTTTATTTTTTTAATTCTTTAATTCGTAAAGTATTAGATTTAAGGAAGAATTAAAAGAAGATAGTTGTTTTTAAGTGTTAGTTTGGTAATAGAAAATGGTTTAAGTATATGGATAATTATTGTATTAAATATGTAATTAGGAAGGTACGCGAATGGAGATACCTTTTAGTTTTTAAATTATATTAGCCAAAAAACGGTAAAGGTTTTCGAAAATAAGGTATCGAAGAGCTTTTATATATAAGACCTTATGCGAGGTAAAGAAAGAAATACGGAATTAAATCGAAATTTTTATTTATTACGGAAATAAGATATTTAACGTTATAATCGATTTTGGAATAGAAGGAAATTTTATTTTTTTTAAAGTAACCAAAAGGTATTAAATCCTTTGGAAATATAAGTAGTAGTTTTATAAGTTACAAATAATTAATGGAAATTTATTTACTTACGATAACGGACGAATTTTTCGAAAAATAAAGGAATTTAAGGTTTAGATATAAAAATATTCGGAACGAATTATTTTCGATATTGCCGATATTTTAAAATACGATGTTATTTTAAGAATACCGTAGTTATATTTTAATAACTTTTATATTAATTAAAAAAAGTAAATATTTTCGTAAAATAAGTTAAAAAAAGATTTTTATAAAATTTGTTATATGATATAAAAAGTTAAAATTTTTAATTTTTTGATAATAATACTTTTTAAGTATCGACGATTTAAAAAGTTATTTAAAGAACGTATTTGAAAAAAGTTACCGGAATATAATTAATGGGATTATAAAATTTTTATTAAAAAAGGATAATATTTAAAGTTTTATTAAATTTATTATATAAATTCCAAGAAAATAAAGGTTTTTTGGAAAAGTTTTTAAAAAAATTTGGTTAAAAGTTATATTTAAAAATCCGAATTATCCGTAAAATATTTTATAATTATGGTACCAAAAATAAAGGACGGCAAAATTAAGGTTAATAAAAATAAAGATTTAATATACCGACGAATTTATAATTACCGTTAATTGAATAATATTACCGTAAAAAATGGATATTTTTTAACGTTAATAAGTATTATAAAAGAAAACGTTAATAAAATTAAGTAATTTACGGTATTAAATTTATTAAACGGTTATTATTTAATTTAAATAATTAAAAGTAAAAAATAAAAAACCGTTTTTAAAATAATTTACGGATATTACGAATACCGGGTTATACTTTTTAAGTTAATTAATATTTTAACTAGATTTTAATATATGTTTATAATTATTTTACGAAAATTTTTAAATAAATTTGTTTTCGTTTATTTAGATAATATTTTTATTTATTTAAAAATTTTGGAAAAATATAAAAAATATGTTATTCGGGTATTAAAAATATTCGAAAAAGTTAATTTATTAATAAATACCGAAAAAAATATTTGGTATATTTAAAAGTTAAATTTTTTAAGCTTTATTATTATTTTAGGATAAATTTAAATTTAAAATTTTAAATTAAAAGTTATTAAAAATTGGTTAATTTTTGATAAAATTATTATTATTAATATTCGTTAATTTTTAGGATTTACCGGTTACGTATAACTTTTAATTTAAAATTATGGTAAATTTATTAACCCTTTAATTAAATTTATTATTAAAGAATACGTTAAAAAAAAATTTAAGTTTCCTTAAAAGGCCAAAAAAACGTTTTAAACGTTAAAGGACGTAATTATTAGTAAATTTATCGTACGATTACCGGATTTAAATAAAAAAAACGTTTAAAAATAAATACGTCAAATTATATATTAAGTATTATTTTAAAATAATAAGAAAATAATAAATAATATTTTATGGCGTATTATTTTAAAGTATTACGAAATATAAAATTTAAATACCCGATTTATAATAAAAAGTTATTCGTTATTATTTACGTTTTAAAAAAATAGGAACCTTTTTTTAATAAGGTTAAGGAATTATTCGATATTTATTCCGATCATAAAAATTTTACCTATTTTATAACGATTTAAAAATTAAATAATTTTTTTATCCAAATTTAACTTTAAAATTTATTATATTAAAAACAAAAAAAATATTTAAACAGATATTTTAAACCGAAAAGAAAATTATAACTTTAAAATTTTTAAGTAATATATATAAGTATTATATTATAAAAACGATAAAATAATATAATTATATATAACCTTAAAATAATTAATTTTAAAGAAATTAATTTAATTTAAAAACTTTTACGATTAAAAAAAATAAAAAAAATTAAATAATTAAAAAGAAACGATAAAAATTAATTATTATTTTACGGCAAAATTTATATTTTTTATTAATAACAAAAAAAGTTTATTTAAAAATTTCATAAAAATCCTTTATATAAATACCAAAAAATATTTAAAATTATTAAATAATTTTAAAAAAAATATAATTTTTTAAAATTTTATTAAATAATTAAATAAGTAATTAAAAATTATAACGTTTATAATAAAATAAAAGTAACTTACCATAAATTATATAACTTATTATAACTTACAGAAATACTTAATAAAATATAAAATACTATAATTTAAAATTTTATTATTAATTTTCTTATATCGAAAAACCCCATTATTAAAGTTAAATATAATATAATATAAATAATTATTAACAAACTTATTAAATATAAGTATTTTTTACCCTTTAAAAAAATTACGACGGTAAAATAATTAACTTACGTATTTATTCGATATTACTTCGATAAGTATAAAGTACTTAAAAAAATTATTTTTAATTAAAATAAACTTTTTATATTTAAATTCGGTACCAATTTTTTAAGTAAATTAATATTAAATTAAAGTTTTTTATAACTTATTACTTTTAAATAAATAATTAAACGGAACGATTAAATTAAACCTTAAAATAATATTTTCGAAATTACGTTAATTATTAGCAAAATAATTAAATTAAATTTTTATTATTTGCATAAATAACTTATAATACGTCCGTTAATAAAAACATAAATATATTACTTTATATAATTATGTATAAATATAACGTAATAACTTAACGACCAAAATAATTAATACGTAAAATATTAATTATTATTATTATAATTTTACGAACGGAAATAATAATAACAAAAATTAAAATAATATAAGCCCGATTACAAAAAAAGTTATAATTTTTGTAACGAAAAATGGCCTAATATTATAATAATAAAAAAATTAAGGGATTAATTTTAACGAAAAAAAATAAGGTTTATTTATTATACTAAAAATAAAACGCGATATTAAACCTTTTCCAAATTAAAACGAAAAGGCTTAATAATAAACTTAATTTTAAAAAGCTTAATCCGTTTAAAATTAAAAAAGTTATTTCAAAAATTAATTATAAATTATTATTACCTAAAACCATAAAAATATATTTTATATTCCATATTTCCTTATTAAAACTAGCCCTAAAAAATATTTCTTTTAAAAAAAACTTCGAAATTAAAAAAAACGATAACAAGTACGAAATCGAAAAAATATTAGATTCCAAAATAATTAAAAATAAAATCCAATATTTAATTAAATAGATAAATTACTTACCTGAAAATAATATATAAAAACCATTTAAATATTTAACGAATGCGATAAGCCTGGTTAAAAATTTTTATCGACAAAATCCTAACCGATTAAGGTCGTAGGCGGTAACGACCCCCCGTTTAGATTTAAGTTTAAGACGTTCTAGTCGAAAAAAATAAATATTTCTATTAATACGTTAAGTTTTAAGGTAAATTACGTTCGTTTCTTTTTTTAACGGTTTTTTTTTATTTTTAACCTTTTTTATTTTTTTAATTTATCCATATTTTTAAACCCCCTTTAAATAAATAATATTCCTTTAAAATGTAATTATTTAAATTAACGATTTAACCGGATAATACGGTTAAATAATTTCTGCAATTATTAAACCGCCAAATATTTTTCCTTATTTATCCGAAATTTTTTAATCCGAATATTTTTAAAAAATAATAACGAAATATAATTTTTATTATAAATTTGAACGTTAACCGTTAAATAATTTTAATAGTTTTTCCGGTTTTTTAACATTTTGCAAAAAAACCCTTTTTCGAAATAACGTATATACGGCATAACTTTAAAACTAAATTAAAAAATCGACTTTATAAGTTCGTAATAACTTTCGGTTAAAATTTTGGAACGTTTTTAAAGTTTATTTGTTATAATTAAAATATATTACGGTATTAAAAAAAAAAAGTTTACCTTTTAAAACTTTTTAGGATAAAAATTTTAAAAAAAAAAAATAATATTATATCCGTAAAAATTACATTAAACCTAAAAGGAACTAAATAAGTTAAAATAATTAAAGCTTTTATCCCGCCGGTTAAATTTCGGCTTTCGGCTTATTTTTATTTATCTTTAAAAATTAAGAAAAATTACCTTTATCCGTTTTTATTTATTTCCAAAAACTTCCAGAAACTTCCAGAAATTTTTAGGGATTAAGGGAAACAATAAGGATATATATATTAAACGATTTTTTATATAAATAATACTTATTTAGTTTCATTTTTTAGTTATTAATTTAAGCTTTTAATTAAAAATAACTGTACCGTTTTTTAGTTAAAAAAAAATCCGCAAATCTTTTTAACGAATACCTTATTTATTATGTTATTGTTACCTGCAAATCAAGAACCCCCATTTCGAATACTGCTTATACCTCCAGGTGGATGTATGACAGGTTCGTTATATTTATTCGATTTTAGATTTAAGGGCGTAATGGCCTATATAATTCTGCTTGAGCATTGTTAACTTACCGAACCCCGGTATTACGCTTACGACTAGGGTATATTTTTCCGAGACCAAAGGCTTAAGGATGCAAGATGGAGCAAAAAGTTTAATAAGCCTTTGGTCGTCTTAAACGGCAAACAAAATATGGGTATTATAATGGACATCTTGGCCTTGATGTCTATTGCCTTAGGACAACTCCGTATTAATAATGCCTTGGGAAATCCCAATGTTTATTGATTATTATATAAAATCTGATTACTTTTCCCCTTTCTAATATTTCCCTCCTGAGGACTAAGGATGCTAGGAGTTGAAGCTCCGAATGACCCATCCACGTTCGGTCTTGGCTTATCGAAAAATGCGTCGGATTATCCCTTAGTTACGGTCTGTGTCTTGCTGATACTGACCTACAAGATCACAGTTCCTGTCAGATATAGGGGTCATCAGTGATGTTTTATTGCATGACTAGTTGCAGGCGCTCTAGAACGCTTACTGTATTTTAATGTAATCTGTCCACGGAACATATATGGTCCGATTAAAGGGAGCCTTTCCGGATATGGAGTGTTAGCGTACCCCTGCTAGCTGATATATCTCTTTAACGCCTTGACGTAATTACGGCGTTAATTATTACCTTTTATTACTCCTTAAAGCCGTAGTTATTTATTTTATTTTTTTTCCGGTAATTAAATTTTTTTAATTAATTAATTCCTTATTTAAAATATTTAAAAGGTTTACGTAATAAGGCCTTTATTAATTTATTAATTAATATATTACCCGTAAACGTATATTTTATCCTAATTATATCTTTTTTTACGGTTTTTTAAAATTAATAATTATATATATTTACGTACCGTAATTTTTTTTAAAAAATAACGTTAGTATTAATAAACCGTATAAGTTGTTAATTATCGTATTATATATTTAAATATTTTATATTTAAATGAATTTTTAAATTTTTAATTAATCGAAAATAAAATAAAAAGGTTTTTATAATTTATATAAAAATAATAATTTTATTTCGGTTATAAGATTAATTATTATATTTTATTTATTTATCTGCTATTTTATTATTATTTTAAATAATTTTATAATATAAGTTTAAAAATTTTTTAATAAATTATATTATTTATATAAAAAACTTTATTTTAAATATTTAATAATTTTTTATTTTTAAATTATAACGTTAACGGCTTAATTCCGATTAATTATAAAATAATTCGATTAATAATTTTATAATATATGTTTTTAAAATTTAAGTTAAATCGGGTAAATTTAAATACTGTAAAAATTATATTAAATTACGTATTAACCGTTACCTATAAAATAAAATTAATTTTTTTTTAATATTTATTAACAAAACTTAAATAAACCAAATTAAAATTTAATAATAATTTAACGTCCGTTATTAACGTATTTAAAAATTAAATTAATTTCTTTATTTATAAAATCGGATTAAAATAAATAAATTTTTTTATTAAATTTATTTTTAATTATTTTAAAACCGAAAAATTATTATAAATTTTTATTTTTTATAAAAATATATAGTTATCGTATTTGTTAAATTAATTAATTAACGAAATTTTAATTTTTCTTACGGTAAATTATAATAATATCGTTTATAAAAAAAATACCTTTTAACGAATAAAATAATAAAGTTCGTAAAAAACGGAATTAATTTTTAAATATTTAAATATCTTAATAAATTTTTTTTATTATAATAAAAATAATTTCTTTAATTTATATTATACCTTTTTAATTAAAAATTTTTATTATATTATAAATAACTTAAAAACATTTTTATAAATATTTAATAAAATAAACTTACGTTAACGAAAACGTTTATAACGTTATATTATTTAAACTTTAAATTAAACTTAATTATAATATTAATTAAAGCTTAAAATAACTTTTTAATTATACTTATTAAAGTTATAAACATATACTTATATATACCTTAAAACTTATTTCCCTTTAGCAAAAATTAATTAACGGTTTTTTAAAATTATATTTTTTTTATAACTTTATAAATAAACTTTTTCGGTTTTACGAACTAATTTCTTTAACGGATATATAATTAGCTTTTTATAATTTTGTAATAATAATAATAAGTTACGCTTATATACTTAATTTTACGACTTAAGGATTATATTATATTTTTTTATATTAAAACGTTTCCGATTAAGGTAACGCGTATTTCGGATAATTATTTTCCTTAAATTTCCGTAATTTACCGGTTAATTATCGATCGTATTAATAAAATAAGCTAATCGTTTTATATTAAATACGGTTTTTTATATTTTATAATCGTACCGATAATTATCCTTTCGATACGAAACGTACGGAAAACTTACGTTTATAACCCGTAAAGTACTTTCGTTTTTTATTATTACTTTAGGTTAAATAAAACGATAAGAACTTAAAATTATCTTTATTTTTTCCGTTAACGTATTAATTATAACCATTATCAAAATAAACGTTAATAAAGGTAATAAGCTAAAGGACGGCAATAGTTCGAATATAACGGTCGTATAAAAGTAATTAATTCCATACGAATAAACTTATTTTTCCTTATTCGGTACGTTTCGTACGCTTATACTATTTTGGAATTATCCTTTTTATTTAACCGGTAACTAAATTATTCCGTTTAAATTTTTTTTTATATATATATAAAATAGGTATAAATTTAATTAAGTAATTTTACTTATAGGAATAACTTACGTAATTTATTTTCCGTAACGTAAAAAAAAAAATTTTTAATTTTTTAATATTATTTAAAAAAGTAACTTTTTCGTTAAATTATACGTTTCGAATAACGATAATCTTATTAATTAATAAATTTTAAATTTGGTAAATATTCGTAAATTAATAACCAATAAAAAAATTAATTAATACTTTAAAATTTAATTTTTAAAACTTTTAATTTTTTTATAATAATAATAATTATAACGTATTTTATATAGCCGTATATTTATAAGCAAGTTTATTAAAGCTTCCGATTAAATATTATAATACTGTTTTTATACGTTAAGTAAATATAATAAACTTCGTATAAATTTTATTAAAAAAACGTATTTAAAGGTACGGTTATATAAATATATTATTATTATAAAAATATATACGATTAAAAATAAAAATAACTTAATATTATTTTATATCATAATCGTTTTTTTTTAATTATATTTTTTAAATATTTTATACCCCCGTTTTAGGCTTATATATACGGTATTAAAAACTTAAATTTAATATTAAAAAACTAATTAAAATATATTTCGAAATTAATAATTTTTTATAATTTCGTTATCGTATTTAAATATTTACGGATAAACTTTATTTTAATTTTTTAAAACCTTTAGGAAATATTAAAATATTATAATTAATATATTTTACTTTCGATTTTTAAAATAAATATTTTAAATAAAATTTAAATATTTATTAATTATAAATATAATATATTTATATCCTTTAAGGCTTTTTTCGAAATTTATAAAATCGATAACGATTCGTTATTTTAATTAAAAAATGTTTTTTTTAGTTTTTGGCATATTTATTTTTTAGTCTTTATTTTATTATATATTTAATATTTAATTATTATAAAACCCTTTAAACGGATTCCTTTTACATAAAATTATAATTAAACGATTATTTCGGGTCTTAAATATTTTAATTTTAAATATTATATCGTACCGTTACCGGTTTATAATAATTTCGTTATATATAAATTAATATTTCGTTTATAAAATATAAAGGTTATATAAATAATTATTACGTTAATATTTTCGATAACGAATTAATTAAATTTATTTATTAACGTAACGATTATTTAATTAAATTTATTTCGAATAAAATTATTATTATTCCGGTTATTTTATTAATATCTTTTTTTCCGGAATTACTAAAAGGATATTAAATTATACGCAAAATCCTTATAATAAATTACGTTATATAAACGTAACGTTTTCGGGTTTATAAAGCTTTAAAATAATACGTTTATTTTACTGTTTCCATTAATCGGAATAAAATTTTTCCTTACGTATATTCCGTCGTTTTAAATCGTTATCTTATAATTTAAAAACTTATTAATAAAGTTAAAGATATATATCGTAAATTTTAAATACAGAATAAATAAATTTTTTAAAAAATAAAACGTAACGTTTATCGTATTATGTTAATTAAAAATTAAAAAATATATTAAGATTTATTTTTTTAAATTAATTTATTTTTTAAGTAATTAATTTCTTTATAATTTTTAATAAACGGTTAAATTTTTTTAAGGATTAATCGGAAATAATCCGGTCTTAAATTAATACCGAAACTTCCTTATTAAGTTTAATTTTTATTAAAATTTTGTTAAAAAACGCGTAATAATATTAAGGTAATTTATATCTAGAATTTAAGTATATTTTATATCGAATCCTTTATACGTTTAATTCTTAACGTTTCCGTTTATTATTATTATTATTTCTGTCCGTTTAAAATTTTTTATAATTATTTCGTTTCGGCCCTTTTTTAAAGGTTTTATTACGTAATTAATTATTAATATCTTTAATTTTTTCTTAATTAAAATTATCTTAATTAAAAAAATTTGTTAAAATTTTATAAAATATCGGAAATATTTTTTTTTAATTATTATAAATTCGTTATAGTTTAATAATTTAAAAAGTTAATTTTAATCTTTAAGTAATTAATTATTATTATTATTTAATTTTATTTCGTTTAAAAAACATAAATAAACTTAATTAATTAAATATAATCGGTATTATTATTATATATAATTAATTCGTTTAAATAATTAATATAATCGTTTCGAAAACCCCGTAACGTTAACTTTAAGCCATAATTTTTTATTATTTCGTTATTTACTTATTAAATTTTTTCGTAAATTTTGGAATTTATTTTAACCGTTTTGTATATTTGCGTTTAATATTTATAAATAATTAATTATCGTAAATTTTTCCGGTTTTTTATAATTTAACGTATTAATTTTTAAAATTATCGTTTAGGTTTAAATAAATTTATTTAATCGATAAGGAAATATTATTTAAAAAATTTATTTTATAAATTTATTAAAAAAATTTCGAAAAAATTTATATTTTTAATTTAAATAAATATAAATCGTAAAATTTTAATTATATATTTTTTTATTTTTGGTTATTATTTTAAAAATATTTATCGGATAATTTATTCGATCGATTTTTTTAATTTATATAATTTTTTCGGAAAATAAATTAACTTTCCGTATCGATTAACGAAATTATTTTTTTAAATAAGTGGTTATATTAGACGGTATAAGTTTAATAAATTATAAAAGGTTTTAATTAAGATTAATATATTCCTATAAATTATATTTTTTAACTTTAATTTTAAATTTGTCTTTAAATTTATTTTAATTTTTAAAATTAATATAAATAATTACGAACGTTAGCGGTACGGTTAATATTATAATTAAAAATAATATAAATAATTATTATTAATATATAATTTATATCGTTTTAATAATAATTAATTAATTAATAATAACGTAAATTAAGCAAATAAAATTTTTAATTATTAAATATAAGGGTTATTAATAATATTTTATTACATAACTAGTTATAGGCGCTTTAAAATGCGTACTGTACTTTAATGTAATCTGTCCACGGAACATATATGGTCCGATCAGAGGGAGCCTTTCCGTATATGGAATGCTAGCGCACCCCTGCTAGCTGACAGTTCCGCTATTCCCCCGTTTCTACCAGATTAGGGGACAATGACTTGCCGGAGAAGCCGGTCTAGGGGCCGCGTTCCGAAATGCGACGCGTCCAGAATCCAGCGATGAACAAGCCAAGCTGGAACTGGAGCATTACCGTAACAAAATGGGAATCATTCTCCATTCGAATCGCGACTCGACCTCTGTTCGTATCCGCGAGGAAAGAAATCTAAGATCCAATCGCATCGATTTGTTTACGAGACCCTCGCATTCCTTAGGGGGGCGCTTGTTTCAAGGTTCATGCCCCTCCCTGACTGCTCTGGGCGTTCCTGGCGGCGATTAGCGGGTGGCGGCTGCTGGATGCAGTTGCTTGCTGCCTACATTTTGAGGCACCTTGTACAGATACCCGATTGTCTGTCCGAATATCTCGCCTTAGACGAAGCTACGCTCTTGGCTACGGCATAACCGCCCCCAGCGCCTTTACAAATCGGGTCCACTTAGTTTCCGAACAGCAAATTTAAGTATATTAAGATGTTTAAAAATCCAAAACACAACACGTATACGTTATATAAAGTGGTAAATTTTAATATTAATAATTATATGTATAATTAAACGAAAAACTAACAACTTATAATAAAATAATACTTATAAAAATTTACATATATATATATAAAACCATATATATTTATTATTTATATAAGCTTTTAATATAAAAATGCATATAATTATTCCATTATATAATAAAAAGGAATAATAAATTTCATTATCTTAATTTAATCGTATAATATAAAATTTTATTATTTATTTAAATATTAGGCATAAAAATATGAAACTTTTTTAACTTTAAAGTTATAACCGTAAATTTAGTTAAATAATACTTTATAATATTATAAAATTATATAATAAATTATAATTAATTCTTTTTAAAAACCGTTATTATATATTCAGATTTTAAATAAATATAAAAAATTTTAAACAACGTTTAATTAAAACGAAACTTTTATATCTTATATAACTTTAAATGGTATTTAAGATAATACGATTACTTTTATTATATATATTAAAAATAAATAATGTTTTTTATTTTTATTTTTTTATATAAAATAATTAACGCTTAAATATGTTTTAATCCAGGAATACTTGGAAAGAAATGTTATTTAATCATTTAATTTAAATCCCCTAATATTAGTATATATTAGTTTATTTTTAAAAAAATTTATTAAGGCGTTACGGTTTTATAAGTATTTTTTGTATTATTTTAAGGTGTTCGGAAACCAAGTGGACCCGATTTGTACCAAACTATGAGGATAGGTAGGGACTAGCGGCACAACACACCGTGCCACTATAATACCATGTGCATACGGCAAATACGGCGTGTTTACAGAGAATACGGCGAAGAGACGTAAATACGTGCCCGATACAGGGGGAGCAGGAGATGAGATGTAGATCCCGTTTTAGTCCCTAGACCCACAAACCCACTAGGTAGTGTGTCTCCAGTAACGTCCATTCGGCAGCCTACCATGGTACTTTCTTAGGGGTGCCACAAGACAGAATTCATAGCTACGAAGGCGCCACAAGAGGGGGAATTCATAGCCACGACTACGTAAACATTCGCAGATGCCGAGAAACCAGGTTCTTGCCTCGTATAAGGCTTTTATCTATTCGCGAATCAAACTCTGTGATATCCTTTAATCTCACGGCCTCTGGAAAGTATATAGATTCCTGGTAGCCATGCTTTAAGGGGCCGAGGTTTGCAATCTTATCTACTCCTTACCACTGTTTTGTCTGATCTGATATTTCAACCTTACGTCCCTCGTTCATACTCTCAGGCTTCCTATAATTTGACGTTAGAACTCTCATGTGCCCCTGGTTCCTAATACCATGTTCATCGGCACTCTCATCGTTTGTTTATTAGCCTCCGCGTCTGCCCAGCCCACAACCTCTCAGCAGGACTCCCGTGATAGCTTGGGGAAACGGCAATCATCCTCTAATGCTTCAGCTTTACGCGTTGACCTCGGATATGAAATCTACGACGGATACGTTGATTCACAGAACGGGTTAAGCACTTGGAAAGGGTAAGTCCCAAGATGTCACATCAAACCCAAACCTAGAAGCAGATTTTCTAAACGTATATAGCATTCGGTTTGCTGCACCACCGATCGGGAATTTGCGATGGCAGGCACCTCAGCCCCCGTTGGTACGCCGTGACACGGTCCGCAACGCCAGCAGCTTCGGTGCCCAATGCCCACAGAGCCAGCCGAGCGGCTACGAAAATGTGCCCACAGCCCCTGGCAGTGAGGACTGTCTATTTCTTAACGTTTACAGTCCGCCCGATGCAAAGGACCTTCCTGTGCTGGTTTGGATACATGGTGGTGGCTACGGCCTGGGCAATGGGCAACAGGACCTTTCAAATATGATGGCTGCCAACAACAACACGTTTGTTGGAGTCACAATCCAGTACAGGCTCGGAGCTTTTGGTTTCCTCTCATCTGACGAGGTCTTCCGTAAGGGCTTTGTCAATGCCGGCCTTCTCGATCAACACTTTGCCTTGCAATGGGTGCAGTCCCACATCGCCCAGTTTGGAGGCAATCCCTCGCACGTTACCGTTGCCGGTATATCTGCTGGGGCTGGTTCAGTTATGCTGCAGACGATGGCATATGGAGGGGGTCGCGGAGAGTCCCTGTTCACTAACGCGATTGCGGCATCACCATTCCTACCCAAGCAGTATGGATACAACGACATGGTACCGTCCCAATCATATCATGCCTTCGCCACCGCAGCCGGCTGCCAGCCTGACACTGCGTACAACTCTTTGACATCAGTCTTCGACTGTCTAGTATCGCAAAACACCAGCGTGCTTCAGGCCGCTACTGCTACTGTGTCACCTTCAGGTGCTTACGGCACCTTCGCATTCCTTCCTGTTACGGATGGGACCTTCCTCCAGGAGCTGCCCAGTCGACAGCTGCTTGAGAAGCGTGTGAATGGACGCAATCTCATGGTCGGCAACAATGCACTCGAGGGACCTCTTTTCACGCCCCAGATAATAACCACCGATGATGACCTGCTTGAATGGGTGCAACACATCTTGCCCTATGGTAGCAGTGACGATTTAGCAAAGGTTCTGTACTATTATCCAGGGGCCACTCCGCAAAAACGAGCAGATGTGAGTACAGTGTCACTTGAAATATTTAGGCGCTGGACAAAGAGGTGTCTGACGTATGGCCAGGACATCACTGCCGAGGTGACCTTCGTCTGCCCAAGCTACTGGCTAGCAGAATCATTCAGCGGGAACGGACGGAATGCCTACAAGTACCAGTACAGCGTTTCTCCTGCCGTCCACGCATCGGACTTGACCGCCTACTTCGGGCCGGCCGCCGTGCAACAGGGCCCTGCATTCGTAAAGGCATTTATGAGTAAGAAGCCACTATTCGACGCTTACGTTAGCCGACTAACTTGCGGGAACAGCGATTTGGGGAAACTTCATCACTAACGACAATCCATCGATCACGGCAGCCATCGTAGACGGCAGTGCTTCGTCCAACCTGACGGCCAATGTTGCCGGTGGCAACCCCTCAACTGCGTGGCCAACTTTTTCTGTAGCCTACCCGATGCAACTCAACCTCAATCAATCGGGGGGGGTCGAGTTCTCGACGGATTTGATGGTCCCCGGCGTCACCCTGACGGGTTATGCGGACCCAGGTCTGAGGAATAACTTCACGTTAGATGACGCCTACAAATTTGATAATGGCAGGGGCGAGAGGTGCGATTTCTGGCGGTCTCTAGGCGCTACGGTCCCCGCGTAAAGACGGCATGTTTGTCCGTGCTGTTGTGGGCCATGCCAGCCTACTACATTCTCAAGATCCACTACATAGTAATAGCCACCTGGGCTTAAAGCCAAGTGCTGTAGAGGTATATGCTGTCCCTATCACTTATCAAGTCCTCGGCGCTTGGTCGCCGGCCGAGGGCTCCCGGAACGAGATTCTATCCTGTGGGAGGCGCTAGACTCAACTCTGGCGGCTTCTCCCTATCGTATACTACTATGATTGGTGCTGTCATAGAGGGCTACATCGCGAGCAATACCGATGCGAGTCTCGGCCCCAGTGCAGATCCACAAAATGCTAGTTCGTGGGTTCTCCTAAGTCCCGGCAACGTTGATCGTACTGGGTCTGTGTCCCTGGACGACCAGGAAACGCATCAACGCATCAATAGAATGCAAACTACATTACATAGAGGAAAGCAATTATGCCTGCCACCTCAACCCCTTTCTGATACACATAACGTTTCTTTATGCTGCCCTTGTCAACTGGCACAGTTATATTTCAACACGAGCATCTGAACTGGAAAAGCTTGTACGTCATTACATATTCCCAAGCTCTCAACTTAAAGCGACAGCCTCAAGGTAATTCACAGCTCTGTTCGTGCTTTTATTGACCAAATATGAAGGAAGAGAAAACTATATTTCAAAAGTGGATTATCTCGACAAGAATGACTACATACTCCGATTTGCCGATAGGCAAGCTCTTCAATATCTTCGCCGGCAGCTTATCAAGGCCTCTCAACTTCTTGACTGCTCTATACACATTGGGGAGACGATGCGGAAGCTGTGCTATGAGCAGGTCTTCTGTGAACTTCGCGAGTCTAGGGAGACTCTCGTCCATAAGTTGGAAGACTATATATCTGAAGCAAGCTATCACAAACGCGTTGTAGCAGACCTTCTACAACGGTCGGTGGATACATGTGAGCTAGTATGTATCGAGCCGCAAAATTCAAAGGCGACAAAAAGCTTACAGGAACAAGTTAACTAGCCTTTTGCAATACCGAGCAGGCACCTCTACACTACAGTGCACAAATGCACTGGTTCAAGTGGCTGCACAGGGTGAGAAGGACGGTAAAGTGGCGCAGAGGACGTCCATCAGCGCGGCGTCTCTCACCTTTGCCGCTACCGTGTATCTCCCGGCTTCTTTGTTATCTGTGGGTTACCCATCGCCAGCTATGCCGTACATTTATCTTATATGTACAGCTAATGTTTATTGTGTAGGCGATATTCTCTTCGAGTCTGGTAGAGGTTCAGAACGACCACTTCGTCCTCGCCCGCGAATTTTGGAAGTTTGTTGTTATCTTAATTCCCATGATTGCCGGAACGTTTGCTTTAGTCGCTTGTTCGCAGTGGTACTGGATGAAATTTAACAGCGCTAAGAAATGGCTTACGAGTTTGGAAGATAACAAAGAACCTGTTTGAATGCAACAGGCTGGAAGGATCCAATGTCCATGACCTTTGCGCATGCTCCAGCATATTCGGCGCATCGAATACAACGAGCCGTGCGATGTGCTGACATAATGAGAACCGAACAAGGGGCATAATGTAACCGGGTAAACCCACCTAGACTATATGTAGGCGTCCCCTTGGTGTAAAGAGACGGTATCATACCTTTACGACACCTCTGCCTTACGTACGATTGTCACTTTTAGATGTAATTGCACTTGGTGATAGTGCTACTAAGGCCAGCTTAATGTTAACGCATTTAAATTATGATAAGGCTGCTTACGGGTCAGCATACCCATGAAGTAGCCTCGAGACGCCTATCCTCGAGGAAGAAATGCCCCTATACGTAGGTGCGTATATATAGCTCTTGTCTTTCTTGAATGCTTCCCTGTGATCTGTCAGGAAACCCTATTCCCTCATTCACGGAGTAACCTGGAGCTTCGCCTTCCCAGTCGTCAGCCAGCTACTGATATTCTCCACCAAAAGCCCTCTGGTAATTCCAAATCGTGTCCTCGGCGATCCACGCGCTGTGCGGCGTCGCAATGAGATTCAGCTCGGCAGTTTCGGGTCCGAGCACGAGGCTGTTCTCCGGGCCCGCCGGTTCCTTAGGGTGGACGTCCACGGCGGCACCAGCGATCTTCTTCGTCTGTAGTGTCTTGATCAGTGCCCGGTCGTTGATGTGCCTGCCCTTGGTACATTTATAACGATGACCTGCGGCTGCATTGCGTCGAATTCCGCGTCCGAGATCGGTTCACGATTTGCGGCGTTTGCGGCAAGCACAGGGCGATGACTGTGGAGTCCCTGACCATAGTGTCGAATGGAGTGCGGCCCTCGGCAACCGTCACTTTCCCTTTCGTGCCGATATCAGAACTTTCATGCCTAACCCCTGTGCGTCCGACTTGATCGTTTTTCCCACGGCGCCGTAGCCGACAATGCCCAGCGTCTCGCTGTGGCACGTTCTGGGTTTCTTGCCATCTGGGCCGTGCAGGACACCGATGACGGATCCGCTCTCGAGCCACTTACCGGCCCGCGCGAGGTTGTGGGAGAGCGTGATGGGCCGTCGCGCGTCGAAGTACAACGCGAACGTGTGCTCGGCCACGGCGCGAGCGCTGGCATGCGGCGTGTTGGATACGGCAATTCCTCGCGCCCGGCAGACATCTAGGTCGACGGAGTCAGTGCTCGAGGCGACCACGCTCACCGTCTTCAGCCGCGGCGAGATGGCAGCGTCTAGGACATCGGCCCGAAGCGGGTGGCCTTCGTTAACTGTCTGGAGCTATAGGAGAAGACCAAAAGCACCTCATTGAGCACCAGCACTACTTGCGCCGTAGGCAAGCCCGCGTCTCTGAAGACCGTGTTTAGTAAGGTGGTTCTCCAAACTGGCAAGGTCGCTTTTGCCGCTAGAGTGAATGTCCGTTGTACAACATCTATGTGCCAGCCCACCCTGGCGTTCACTTCCTTATCCTGCAGGCGCGGTGCTTGGATCCGGCTTTGCGACTACCGCAATACCACGCTTCCGTGCTGTATAGTGCCCTAGGAATCACGCACGTTATAACAGCTCCGCGAAGGCTGGCAGCTGAAGGGCCATGCTAGCTTGTCAACTTCCCCGTTTCCTTGCACGCCTTCATGACCCGGAACCCATTTGGCGTGTACGCTGTTGTCCTGCGCTAGAGCCTGGAAGTCTATGAATGCTTCCTGTGAGCTTGGTGGTGCTTCGCCTCGTAGGCCGCGGATGACTGTTGTATTGTCTAGGCATACGTATATTCTCCTGCCGTTGCTGTGTTCCAGTGATACCTTTAAGCCCCCTCTGCCTCTGCGGTGGACACTTCGGCTAGCCCTAGCTTGCCCGGCCCATTGGTAAGGCTAGTTGGGTCTCTATATTGTATACCGGTATCCCATACCTTTCTCTGTTTTGGACCCGTCTTTGTAAACGACGGTTTCGTCGCCTGGCGCTATTTCGAGCCATTACATAAACTCCTTGGCTGCTTCTTCGTGGGTCTTCGTGTTAGAAGCTTCCTTTAATCCGGGCGTGTATCTGGGCGCTGTAAGTACCTGCTGGGGAAAATCCGGTAGCAGTGCCGCTGCATGCTGGAGCCTCGTTCGTGCTGTACTTGTGATCGGTCTTCTGCCTCGTGAGAACTTGCTCGGTAGTCGCTTGACGAACGGGTAGTTTTCATTAACTGTTGTTGGATCTACCAAGATGTTCTATCCTTTCTTACGATCTTCCCTGTTCAGGTTCAAGGCTCTCCACCACCCCACCTATACTACTGGTATTAGATATCTTCACTTCAGAACATCGAACTTGGTGAAGCGACGGGTTGGAATTAAGGGGATCGAGGGCAACCATAATCACAGGAGAAGACCCTTGAAGCTCGTAGGCTAAGGCTCATCCAACCTACTAAGCTGGTACACCACCCGTCATTGCAGCTGGAGTATCGGAAACGATAAAGACTCCCCATCGAAGATCTTATCAGAGTGTATCATATCCCTGTACCTGCAACCATGAGACGTATTTTAAGGGGGTATGGTACTCAGCTCCCTCCTAGATGGGGTTGACTGACGGCGAACCGAAGATCTGAGGGAAATCGACTTCCCAATTCTTCTAAGGGAACAATGGCACAGAGGATATGATATACCAAGTACGTTCGTGACAATTCAACTGAGCTGAGTACAACCGCGGGGTAGCTAACTGCAAGGTGCCCCTTTTCTTCCTTCTCGCTGCCTAAGGGGCCGAGTGGACGTCAGAGACGACTTTTCTACGACTGTCACGACTAATGTTGTTCGCCTATAGGCCTATGGCTAGGATAACACATCGGTGTAGTGGTAACGACCAGAGGTAAAAAGGAAATACGGAGGACGAATGCTAGCGATGGCGCCAAAATCAGGATGATCTGGGCTTGTTTAAATGCAGCCAAACTCGGGAACCCCGCTAGCATGCAAGACCCCAGTCAGCTCTTCCACGCGCTGCTCCGTAAGTACTAGTTCGATAAAGCGGGTTTCGGGCTAACTTCAGCTACTGTCCTGATACAAGATGCTGTCCTCGAACCGCGACACCATTGTAAGTCGAGTTGCAAGCTATTTTGAAAAGAGTTTAGTATATTATATATACATGATCACTTGATGAGTTCCACAGCGCTTGGCACCATGCACCGCAATTGAGGCGCAGCATTTTGGCTCGCTGGAGCCATCGTACCCATACAGTAACGTCGGGGCCTCGCAGCGACGCTACTGTGGATAAAACGAGTGGCAGAAGAAAAGATTGTCATTTTAATAAGTTCTCATAGGTGTTGCTTAGGTATACCAGCGTATAAACACTGCGATGGGATATCACGTCTCAGGGACTGCAGATTACCATACATGTTCGGTGTGTCAACAGATCGTGATTGACTTATCTAACAAGTCTTACCCACAGCGCTACGACTTGGGCACTTTTGAGAACCTGAGGAGTGAGGAGGGGAATGGCGGCTGTGAGCTTATCAGACAATATTCAGACTATTCAACTTCCTCTTCACCATGTGCTATCGAACTTAACGTAGGTAGATATCGCGATCGGCGGTTCCCACCATTCGCCCATATCGGTGACGCCGGGCGATTCGAGGATTTGAAGGACGAAGATGTCGCTCTCATAAGCCGTATTTATACCACAAAAGGTATACAGAGGTGCTAACCACCGGGGATGTCTTCGGGCTAACTGCAACTACGTAGGTGATCCAGCCGCGAAGGCGTTGCCATTGCACCCACCAGGTCTGGATATAGGCTCGAAAAGAGCATTCAAAGTCGCGAGGAAATGGCTACGATCGTGCTTCTACCAGCACACTATGTGCCCGGGTCCTCACAGGATACGACTTCCAACACGAGTAATAGACGTGTCTTCCGATTCCCTACGGCTGGTCGTGACGAAAGACGATGAACTCACTTACGGCCGCTACGCAGCCCTGAGCTACTGTTGGGGCGGACCGCAGGCCGTCTGCACTACCAAGGAGACGATATCCATGCACACGGATAGCATACCATTGAACGACCTGCCCAAGACACTTCGAGACGCCGTGACTACTACCCGAGGACTGCGGCTCAAGTACCTCTGGGTAGATGCCCTGTGCATAATCCAGGACGACGAAGCGGATCGGATGAGGGAGCTGCCTTGCATGGCGCAGATATATAACAACGCCTACGTGACCATATCCGCGAGCACAGCCGCCAGTTGCCACGACGGTTTCCTTGAACCCCGGCGCTTGAAGTACAAGCCCATTCGCCTCCCGGCCAAGTGTCCAAACGGCAAGACCGGTAGTGTTTTGCTCATGCATGACGTCTTGGAGCTCCGTGATGAGCCTGACCCAATTCATACACGGGGATGGACGCTACAAGAGCACCTCCTTGCTCCGCGGTTGCTCATGTTCGGGCCGCTGCGAATGCAGTTCTCTTGTATCGCGCGGACTCGACACGACGGCGGGAGCCCCATCGCGTTCGGGGCGCAGCAAAGCGTGTTCCCGGATATCGGGAAGTCGACGCTGTTTGCCGTGAAATACGGCGGCTTCGTGAGCGCCGGGAGGACCAACAAGGTCCGGTTGCAGGGCCTGCTGTATCGCACCGGCTTGATGCGCCTGGCGCTGAAGGTGACCAGCGAGACACCTTTGCTAACCCAGATGCTGGTTCAACATTGGGCCGATATCGTCACGGCATACACGGCAAGGACTTTAGGGGTTCCAAATGATCGGTTGGCGGCCATTTCTGGCATTGCGAGCAAATTGCACCGCCCCGAGTTTGGTGACTACCTTGCAGGCCTCTACAGCGTGCACTTACATGTCCAGCTTCTATGGAGGAGATCGGATCAACAGCTGTTATTGCCACGACCAAAGGAATATCGCGCCCCGTCGTGGTCATGGGCGGCCGTTGATGGCATGGTCAGCCTGAGAGTAAACCCAGATGATATCGACCGTTTTGGTACCTCCGTCGCCGTTCCTAGCATCTTAGAATACTCTATCATGCCTGCATCCGATACCGACGTGTACAGTAGGTTCACGTCCGGCACCCTACGCGTTCTCGGGAAGACCATGTCGATAACAGTTGAAGTCGAGCCCCAAACCTCGCGGCTACTTGTTCCTTCAACCTGCGAAGGGCTTTCGATAACCGAGGATGCCATAGATATTTGGGAAGAGGATTCCACTGAGCTCTGTTTCTTGATAATTTTGGAATATTTAGGAGACCCTTCCTCTACTAGGGTGCAGGGTCTATTGCTACAGAAAGTTGGAGAAGAAAGCTACCGGCGGGTTGGGTATTTTTCAGGACGGGAAGAAGGCAAGCTGGAAGTCGGATCCAGATGGAAGAAGATGGAAATCTCTATTATTTGACAGCATACAGGGTATCCAAAGCAACTCACCAACCAATGTAAACCACCCAGGCAGCAGCTCGAGAGGCTCAACCCGAGGTCCGCCGCTCATCCAGACAGATGCACATCGCCACGATAACAGCCATATCGACATTAGGTGCGATAGTCACTGCATACGTCTGCTTGTCGAGAAAAATCTCTCGCATGTTGAAGAACTTGCGCTCAACAATGGCGGCTGGGTTACGGGAAGCATTGCCGAATATCTGCGCACTCGTCTGGAAGAAGTCGCCCGTCATCCTAAGGTCCTCTTTTCGTCCCGAGGCGGAGGTGAACCTGCCGACGAACTTACGGGAGGTGACTGCGTCCTGCCCGCGTCAGCCTCATCCACCAATTCTCGACGGTGCGGAAGCACGCGAAGACGAGGCGCGCGCGGAGGGCAACACTCACAGCCGAACTTGCCGATGACCTCGAGGATTAGGTTGCCGGCAGGGTCCTCGGCATAGTACGTTGAGGTCAGGGCCAGGAGCTTCTTGCGGATCGTGAACAGATGGTTGCCCCGCATGTCCGTGACCACCTTGCGGCCCGAGAGGGAGAAGAAGTTGCCCTTGACGTCGAAGACCGGCTGCCCGCCGACAGTCTTGATAGTGAAGCTGTCGCCCGACAGCGATATCCCCTTCTCCTTTATCATGAGAGTCTCTGTCTGCCGCGCGATGAACCCGGGGAACAGGCCCAGGGGCATCGGGTAGGGGTTCATGATCAACATAGTGACATAATCCTGAAATGGATACTCAATTGTAATCAAGAATCATGAGGAGAATAAAGCATATTTCAGGTTAATTGTATATAGGAGCGAATGGCGAGGAATGGCAGATACCTATATAGCCGTCAGACTTAATTAACATCGAGGTCTGTTAAGTTCATATAAGTGAGGGATGCCGCACTCCCGCGCCTTCCCACCTTCGTCTCTTACATGATCCATTCCTCCTCATTCTCAGTCCTAAGTAGGGGCGTCGCAGGTTTTAAACGAGCTGCGACCGTGGAGTCAGCAGGTGGGTTGCTTTGGGCTCCATACGCCATATGCCTCTCATGGGGGGCTGAGCAACAACAGTCAGACTGTGACCGCCCGCTTTAACAAGAACAGCACACCTTCTGGGATGTGCCACGTGTGCATCGAAGCCTCAATTTTACCCGTCTAGTAAGCCGCGGTTTTCGTTTAATTCTGCCAGCGATTTTTCATATTCCCATAGGATAAGTAGTCAATGAGACGTTGATGAGAAGCGCGCATTAGCATAGTGGACATACTTAAGACTAGGAAGATCTAGGAAACTGAAGGTGAGGAGCCAGAGGGACCGACGATACAACCTAACCGCGACAGGGAGATCAGGGGCTGATGCCCTACCGCCGGTTTCGATAGTGAATTTCGCTCAGCCCTAGCGCTAGCGGGCCGGTCAGCCTCCAACGTCGTAGATGCTGGATCCTTGCCTTGTTATGCCTTAAATCTCATGCTGACAGGCTAAACGGGCACCGTCGAAACGTCCACAAACCTTGCAAAAATAGAATTGATGGCGATCGCGACCGCCCACATGAAAACCGTTCTTTGAGTGACGTCAAACAGGAGCGGTGGGGGAAAGGTAGCTTCTGCCTAAGTACCCAAAGGTCTCCGGAATTTTCCCGTCTAGCGCCTAAGTGTGTTGAACCCTGTTGATTTGCACAAAATTAACACGGCAGAATCTTACGCTTACTTTGATATCATTGTGTGGATACCCTCGTAGTCGAACGACTGTGATCCTACAGCCCTTTTGGGAGGTTGCACCAAGATTGGTCGGGAACCCGGAATCCTGCAAGTGACACCGCGGATACTTGCAACACAGCAAATGTCTCAGCCTCATGTCGAAATCCTACAGGCTCCCAAATTTAACTTAGGAGACGTCGCTAGCAGCGGCGGCGAAACAGGCGGCCGCGCTGGGCAGTCGGGATATGCATCCGCCGACTACGGAACCGTATGGAGGACGATGCAATATTCGTTTGGGCTACGGCACGGGTGAGCACACCAGCTATGAGAGGAGCACACTTCAGAGAAAGAGACATCATAGGATATAACACTATTTTGCTTCGCATCGCTAAAAAAGGTATCTCAAAAAGGTTTGTCTAAAGAAGCGAAAAGCCCGCCCACTGTCGAGTCCCAGCGCACAATCCCGGTGCCCGTTAAGTATATGCGCGTGCTCGGTTCAGCTCACCACGCGCCGAAGGCCGGGGGACTCCATTGGACCTGTGGATCAAAAGTAAGCAAATAGAGTCCGGATCGGTCTAACTGTACGTGCCGGGTGCCCGCACGGGGGCACGGGCAGCCCGGCACACACACGCACGGGAGGGAGACGACTCACGATCTTGGGATCGACGTCCCTGAGGGAGGCGACGCCGGTGTTGCCTGCGTCCCAGGCGAGCTCGGCGCGGAGGAGGTCGATGGCCCTCTCGACGCCGCGGGTGCCGTAGACGTTGGCGAACATGAAGGGGCGGCCGAGCCCGACGGCGCGCACGCCGAGCGCCAGCAGCTTGAGCACGTCGGCGCCGTAGCGCACGCCGCCGTCGACGTAGACCTCGACCTGCCCGAACACCTCGGGCGCCTGCTCGTGGATCTCGATGGCCACCTCGAGCGGCGAGCGCACGCCGTCCGTCTGCCGCCCGCCGTGGTTCGACAGGTAGATGGCGTCGACGCCCCGCCGCACGGCCTCCTGCGCGTCCTCGACCGTCTGCAGGCCCTTGATGACGATGGGCAGGTCAGTCATCGTCTTGAGCCGGTCGTACTCGTCCCACTAGAGCCTCACAGTCAGTATTGAGTGGCCCCTTCCCTCGCAGGCGGATGTTCGTGTCTCATCACAATGCTTACCGTAATGTAGGAGTAACTCGAGTCGCTGTGATATCCCTGTTAGCATGCAATGGCTTGATTTAGAAGAGGGGCTCGTAACTCACGCGGATCCGACGCCGAAGCGTGCAGCGCGGTGTCTGACGCCGTTGGCCGGGCTGTCGACGGTGTAGACGATGGCCGTGGCGCCCGCCGCCTTGGCCTTGTCGAAGATCTCCTGGGTAGCGGTGTCATTGCGGTCGAGGTAGACCTGGCGGAAGATGGTCTGGTTCTCGGCTTTGAGCTCCCCAATTTCCTCCATCGTCAGGTCGGCGTAGAACGCAGCCTATATACGACATCGTGTAAGTCCAAGTGAGCTCACGTGAATTGACCGGGAATGAAGAGCATACCATGTACAGAATTCCACGAGAGGCTGCGGCTTCGATGAGACCCTTCTCCTTTTCAACGGGGTTTCCGTATGCTCCGCGCGAGCAAGGAGCAATAAAGAAGGGCGCCGAAACGTTGTGGCCCAAGATGGTAGTGCTGAGATCTGAGTGAGCACGGAGATAAGCGACGGAGCGGATAAGGGGCCGACGTACCTGAGAGTCGACTCGACATTCGTAATGTCCCTCATCATATGCGGTCGGAGCGGGTACATGCCGAACGACTCCAGGTTTCTGCGGTAGGACCATTCTCCCCCCGCGCCGTTGCGGTAGTAGCTGTAGTTGGCGAGCGGCATGTACTTGCGCGCGGCGTACTGGAAATCCGGGAGTCCGACGATCCCGTCCAGCGGGATCAGCTCGCCGTCCGGCACGTCGCCGAAGATCTCATCGATGCCGGTGTCCGGCTCGTCGAGCCACGGCCGGGCGGCGAGAGCTCCGCCGAGGAGCGAAAAGGTAAGGATCGAGGATCGCATATCGCGGGCTTAGAGCATGAGTTTTAAAGGTTGAGGAAAAAAGAATTCAAATGAAGGACTGACAGTTGGAGGGCGATGCAGAGCCTCGTCAAGAAGAATCCAAGGGATGGATATCAGGGGATAGACGCCATCTTATACTGAACGCCAGATATAGCCCTGACATCACGGAGAGCGGCATATTAATGCGTCAAAAAAATAGCTCACAAGAATTCCATTTACTCAATACCTCGAAGAGGAGATATCCAAGATTTAGTTTTCCTGGTTCATTCCCTCACCTTCCCGGTTAATCAGGTTTAACAAGGGCCCCCGCCGAATCGATCGCCAGGCCCTTGCCATGCAAGTAAGAATATGCCACATGGGCTTATGGGTGTGGGTGAATGCCTTGGCGTAGGTGAGCGCACCACTACCATCCTTCGGCTAATATTCATCGGTCTAATCAAAGTCCCTTTAAAACATGTCTCACTTACAATATAAGGCTTACGTTACGCGAGGATATACCCACTGAATATTAGCAGATTGATTAAAATCGAGGCCATTTGCAAGAAAGCGTGTTACACGTAACATTGAGTTCTTTACTTAAAGCTTATGCCAACCTTATTATTTTTGATACCGGCCGGCAGTGTCACCTATATTATCGCTCGGTGGATGCCGTATGAAGCAGGTACTGTACTTAGACCCGGTCCGTCGTCTCGGTACGGTGTAAGTCGAGGATAGCGCCGATTGATAAGCCCTCCCCAGCTGATTATCAAGCTGATTGGTCGACCGCTATGCAGGGGATGGGCCGCTTTGCTAGGGGCACCGAGATGGCTAACTGTTCTCAAAACCGGAATTTCAAAGAAGATATGATACCCTTGGTTAGCCCTACCGGGCTCCCCTTGCTTGGCTAGCTGTAGCTTACGGATTGGGCCGTGGGGTCAACGTCGTATAGCCTTATCGGGCTTACGCAGGTCACAACACTCTCGACAGTCCCTGTGGGAATCAAAGAAACAGCGAAAGTCAATGGCCGTAGGATCAGTAAGAGTCTGACGAGTGACTACTACTCCGTACCAATAGGCATTATTCCCCAAAAATTAAGGTCCTGTTTGGCCGCAGTTGAAAGTGCCATCCGAAGTCACCCTGGTAGCCCCATCCCCGGCTGTCTACACTACATTGCTTCAGAGTTCGTCCGGAAAAGTGCCGCGCAATTCCTGCGTGCACGTGGAGCCACGGAAGATTCGACGCAAAGCCAAGGAACTCCGGTCCTTTACTTCGTACAGCAACGTTCTTCTGGCGATTCCTCGGTGCACACAGCTTGGAGCAACACAAGCTAGGGCTCCGCTCATACAGACCCGCAGGGTGAGTAAGCCGCTCGGCCATGATCTCGGCGACCCCGAGACCAAAATGCGCAGAACTCAGTAAGGGTGCTTGCCTTGGCATCACATAGCACCTGGCATGCTATATTCAGCATAGATAGATATCGCATGTGCTACCATCCAAAACTCTCGTTATGCCACCAGACTTTACGACCCTTTCGAACCCACGTGCCAACGTATCTTCTCAATTCATCAGCCATACCTTCGGGACCGCACACTAGCACGGCAACTCGTTCCTCCACGCCGTGCTTAAAGACGTCGTCGACAATCTTTCGCAGGTCGGGCCTTCTACGGTTGCGATCCGGGGAGTGTTTGGGCTGCCTCTGGGATAAATGGTCCATCTCAAGTACGGTTTCTCCACCACTCAAGCTTCCCGTGCCAGACGTAGATTCAAGGATGTCCCCAGTGAGATATAATTGGACTTTGTTATCCTCAAGAATGCTCTGCGAAACGTCCGAGGCGGGCCAGGTTGCGTCACTCGCGCTTCGAACAGCCCATACCATGGTGACACCAGCCCGGGGGTTCTCGCCCAGAACTGACCTGTAAACCGGTAGAACGAATGAAGCGCCGACTCCCCCGGCGACGAGCAGAATTTGATC
This sequence comes from Monosporascus sp. MG133, assembly GCA_004155925.1. Classification (NCBI taxonomy): domain Eukaryota; kingdom Fungi; phylum Ascomycota; class Sordariomycetes; order Xylariales; genus Monosporascus; species Monosporascus sp. MG133. The sequence continues at coordinate 294,272 of QJNX01000037.1, forward strand.
AAACTCCGGGCCCCCGAAGTTTGGGAATCGAGCCGCACACCCGTATGGCCCTTCAATTGAAAGAGGTATCTTCATCCCTGCAGTGCTGGCGTTGGCCAGCCTGGTTAAATTCTGCGTCATCGGCCCGTTAAGGCAGCGGGCTATGAGTGTTAGATCGGTTGAATGCTCATCAACTAAGGCGATAGTAAAGGGGTTGAACATGAATTCGAAGATATAATGAGATGCCGAAACTGCGGAGGGGCTCGGGCGAGAAGATGCTGGTATGCTAAGATATACGTGTGTGCCGGGACTCTCCCGAAAACGGCTTATTTTCTGCGGCGGGACAGGGGCCACGATCTTGATCAGGTTACTCCCAGGTATGGGGACCAAGCTTGCATCGGTAGTAAACGTGTCCATTTTACGTAGAGCAAGGTCAATGATGAAGAGGGCCAGCGCCTCCGCGACGTAGAAGGTCGACGAGCGATGGTGGAAGAAGACGACAGGTGGGAGTGCAAGAGCTACTATGAGATGGGTGATGAAGAAGATGCGGTAGGAATATCGTCTAATGATAGAGAGTGCTGTGGTGTTCAGTAGCACCATACCGATAAAGGCAGTAAGACCAAGGGCTGGCACTATATCAATGATACGCCGTCCTAGGATACCCATCTGATAGTAGTAGTTAAGGTAGAAAGCAGCATGTAAGCACATGAGGTAGTATATGACGCGACCGAGTACTCGATGCCATCGATTAACTCCCTCATGAGATGAACGGAAAATCAATGCAACAGGGTTGAACTTCTTGAGCGCCAATACGTATTGAATTGGCAATTGCGAGACGGCGACTATTCCAAACCGCTTCGTAAGGTGCAGGTAGTCTAACCGAAGGTCAGCAGAGCTCCTCAGCGCCTCCCAGCTATCACAAGAGCAGGAAAACTCACCATTACCTGTCCCTATCACGCAGAGGGAGAGCAGCCACACGGCCCAGAGCGATCCGAAAACCAGTTCGCCTCGCTGACCCCAATTCCGTCCTAAGAAGGTTACCTCATCCCCGAGCCACCAGACAGCGCTACGGGCGGTAGCCGACCACGAGCCCAGAGCATTCTGTCTCTGCTGTTTGAGGACGGGCGAGCCCGGAACGGCGACATAGGAGGTACGACCACGTCTTGACCTCCTGACCAGATAGGTTCCAGCTCTGTAAACGGAAAACAGGATCAGCACAAACAGGGTCGAACCATGTGCGACGAGTCCGTAATAGTTCAGTGCCTGACGCCTAGATTGTTTCGCGGCTTGGTCAAGGTCTAGAAACTGGTAAGGCCAAGCCATTGGTTCGTCCGATGCCACTCCTCCGCCGGTAGTTGATAGGGTCACCACCGATTAAGGACCGGGTAATTGTGTTGCTTGAAAAAACCCCTGTGCAGTCCCGGGATATTTACAATTGAAACTGTAGCGCGTGAGAGATAACCTAGTGAGTGGGTGTGCTCGGAATTAGGTAAGGATATACCCATGCAATTATCAGAATATGAAGGAATAGCGGTGTATTATTCAATTCCACGATATCATTCAACTCGACGCATAAACACTCCACAGCTCCACATCGGGAACCGGTCAACAATACCCCTGGCTAGTATTTTACAGAAGCCAGCTTGGACATGGTATCTCGCATCCCCTACCTGGAGGAAACATAGAACAGTCTACCAGTAAGTGCACGGCAATTCTTACGAGGGTCCTAATATGAAGACATATTACGCCCATGAATATCTCTGCGGACGGCTTAGAAGATAGGCAGAGAGGGTCCGCCGTACGTGGCGAACGCCAAAAGCCGCCCTCCCCAACCAGTGGTCTCCAAGCGGGATGTTTGAGGCTGCAGCCTGCAACGCTAACATGTTAAATGTGTAACCTCCTATGAGTATAAAATTATGGCATGTAGAGCCTATTTCTATAAGTTGTATGTATCATGAAAGCCGTTCGTAACGCACCCAATTCGCCAGACTCGCCAATATATGCACGGCTCAACGCCACAAAAATAACTACCCAAGTCTTCAAGCATCGGCCACCTACAGCAAGAGAATGCTGAACATAGTAATCACGCCCGTAATTGCCGCCATAGCCCCTGATACGTGTATCGCCGCGGCGGCGCCCTCTTCCTCTTCCCTTTGCTCTTCAATGATCGCTTCGAGGGCCACGCTAGAGTTTACGACCTTGAGGCAGGTCATCTGAGACGAGAAGTTTGCGACGAGGCCGTTTTCCGCGCCGTAGAAGACAGTCAAGATTGGGGTAACGTCGTAAAACAAGTCGTTAGTTCTTGCGGCCGTGAGATTACGAGTCTGCGCTGAGTGTCAGTATTCACACAATTAACAGCCACGAATGATTGACTGGAAGCGCACTGTAACCTCGTGGCTCTCGACGAAGGCCAGATCATGCTGCTTGGGCTCAATAGGCCAGCAATTTGATGTCAAGTTGTCGCTTGAGAGGATGACATCGGGTGCCCCGGGGCCGAAGATGGCTAGCGAGAAATCAGCACACAGCTTTTTGCCAGTTGTTTACATCAATTGGGGGATTACTCACGGCGCACCCTCACACTCTCCCACCTGTCAGTTCCTGCAAGCCCTTGACATTCCCGATCAAGGTTATCGAGAAAGTCTTCTTGCAGTCTTTCGCAAGCATCCTCTCCGTCCTCGATTCGTAATGCTCTTGCTCGTGCAACGAGGGCATCTATGCACGCGCTATCAACGCTCGCCTGCTCGCACGTGCCTTGCGCCGTGTCGACGTGGTCTCCTGGGAACCTGGCGGTGGACTGATGGAAGAAGGCCGCGCACGCACGAGTATCGCCCGTGTCCAATTCGAAGGGAGTTCCAAGGTAGAAGCTCGAAGTTATTATGCGCTCCCCTTCGTCATCCGTGATGCTGTTGCCTCGCACCCAAGAAAGTTCCTCTATGTCAGTGGGGATTCGCGCCAGCCCAATGTCACCGAACGTCCTGTTTACGAGTGTGCACACATTATCCGTCGACTCTTCAGGGTTCGGGCAGCGTACTTCTGCACACCCGACGATGGTGCTGGAAAGTTCCTGCGCGGAGCTTAAGCCCGCAAGGGCAGCCAGGGTGACTGTCTCAAAGAATGAATACCGCATTATGAGGCCGAGAGCATGAGAGTGTCGTGATATGCAGCAGACAAAGGCCGGAATCCCAGAGTGAGAAGAAAATTATTTGCTCTCCATTTAACCGACTCGTGCAAAGCACACATTCGGAATTACTGGGCGTTCAGGTTATGCAAAGGCGCAGCCGGATTACGTGGGTTTTGCACCGCAATCGACATCGGCTCCTTCGTCCTGCCCAATCGGTACAAAGATCAGCACCCAAGCATTGAGTGCCGGCCGGAGTAGGCACTCGTAAGGCTGGAGGTTTTGTTAAACTCCGGTGCCGACCTCCCGATTGAAGGATCATGCAGTGTTAGCGTAAAAATAGAAGACTACATTGTGGCTATTGATACGTGTTGTCGGTGAAACTTCAAGGCCTCTTTAAGGTCTCAGCAAGACGCCGATAGACACAATCTGATCTCACGAGCGAGTACCCGGGCGCACAAGATACTGACATGGAAGGTAGCAAATCTTCTGATCCAGACATTATTCGACTTTCGAATTTGGTGGTCGGTACTGCGGGGGCTGCGCTTTGGTCTATTTTTGATGCTACACCAAGAAACAGCAGATCGAGACACGGCTTACAAGTTACCAAAGAGTAAAGGCGACCTACGCCGATGGCTTGCTCCGCCATGTAACTACGCCGATAACTTATAAGAATATAGCGTACCGGGATGGTGTATAGAGATAACGATACACATCTGAGTTATTGAGCGCCTGCTAATGTAGGCCTAATTACAGCTGTGGGACCCGAAGGGCCCACCACTGACTCCGTCCCTCCCAACGAAAACCCAGCCATCCGTTCAACATATCACCACGCGTGTGCCACGAAGAGTATACAACTTAGCCTCACCTCGCCTTTTCAAGGAGTTCGGTCATTGCCAGCCTCCTCGTTGCCCGGAACTATCTAGCCACGGAATCAAACCCCACGATGGCAACCAACGACGAGGAGATAAGACAGCACATCGAGAGGATCGTGGCCGAGCAGCTGCCGAACTCGGCCATCTACAGCTTCCTGCTGTCACAGGTGCGCATCGAGTCGGCGGCGCGGGGAACGATGCGGGCGCGGCTGGCGCTGACGGCAAACCACGTCAACTCGCGGGGCGGCATCCACGGCAGCGTGTCGGCGACCATCGTGGACTGGGCCGGCGGCATGGCCATCGCTACGTGGGACCTGCGCGAGAAGACGGGCGTCTCCGTCGACATCCACGTCCGGTACCTGTCGTCGGCGGGCCTCGGCGACGAGGTCGAGATCGAGGGCACCGCCGAGAAAGTCGGCTCCTCGGTCGCCTTCACGCGGGTGGTAATCTCCAAGGTCGTCGATGGGGTCGCCGGGCCCGTGGTCGCGAGCGGGACGCATACGAAGTATGTGAGGCAGCAGGGGAGGTGAGGAGGGTTCAAGAAGACTTAATTCTATCGCACCTTGCATAAAGACACTAGAGGGGTGTGCATAGCGCGTGACATTCCTAGCGCCAGCTTCGAACAGAATATAGCGTCAGCTGAAGGCTTGAAGCTGTACAAAACAGAATACATTCAAATTGGGATGCACGATATACAGCCTTGAAAAAGAAATCTCTGTCGGTCTCTGAGGAGGATTAGGTCAGCCTCGCAGCAACTTGGCGCGAAGCCATAGAAGAGCTTCAACACACAAAGCACTACCGGCATCACCCTGAAATTGGGTCCGACTGTACGACGGGAAGGTACGGGATCTGACGCAAATACATTCTATATTATCGTGGGTCCATCTTCCTGCTTCCTTTGTCAGTCGACCGTGTCCGTTTCAGTATCGTGACTTTGTATAGTGTCGATCCTTCGCCTGGCAGACTGTGACACTTACCCCTTTGGTATGGTTTGAAGCAGGCCACTAGGTGACGTAGCAAGCTTGTGGAGGCTACAGGTTTCGCGGCAGCGTTTTATTTACTGGTGACCCAGTTGATACTCTCTAATCGGAAAACCTACTGAGCGAGACTATGGAAGTTAACCGTGCGCCGGTATTCAGGGTGCATCGTCTGATCCTAGCTGTTCTAGATACCAGAGGTCCAGGGCTCCTACAACTAACTAGCTTGGGCTCGGTCGTTTAAATTCTACCGCGACCCCCTTTTTGAGCCTGTTCCAAATTCCCTCAGTGGTCGGTTACTGATCCATTTTGGGATATGGTATAACCAACCAGTCGGATTTCACCCGCGGCGATTTTCCAGAGCCGCTATCCGGAAATAAGCCCGGACCACAACGATATGTGGTATGGGGGTTACGGGGGATTGCGGGGTTGTCCTTTGTGGGGGAAGCGAGACAGGTTTCTCTGGGGAGAAGGGGTAGGACGTTCAGGGCGTTTTAGTTGGATCGATTATGATCGTAGACTGTATCCCACCGAAACGGTGTATGGCATTAGGGGAAAGATCTCTAAAGAAACTACCCGACCTTGTCTTCCAGCAATTATAGTTGCTGACATCCGAAGTGATTCTTTAGAGTTTTTGTGCTTTACGGCGCCAGAACAAGACTTGAACAACAAACACCTCTCATGGCCTTGGAGAAGCCCTGTCTACTGTAAAGGAGTCTGAGATTGCGGGGACAGCTTGCGTGGCATCTCGGCCAGCACTACTGGAAGTGTGGAGAAACAGCAGAGTAGACGATGGCATCTCCCTCCATCCTAAGTACAGATCTAGCTAAGATTTAGCGGTGGCTAATATTCCCACGCTTTTGTTCCTTGCAGTCCTTGGCGCTGAAATATATATCTAGCAACGCTAGACTGTATCCGAGAGAGCAAACATTACGCCGGTACCAAGCCTGACAAATGCATCTCCCTCACTGGCCGAGGTCCCCGCGCGTGTCCTTAGTATGACCAAATCCGCTTCTCTCCCCGAGCATCAAGGGCTCCGATTTTATTCATCCTCGCGTACCACAGTCTCAAACTTACAGCCACAGCAGCGACGAAGAAGCAGCATGCCGCGCACACGAAGTTGCCCGTGGGGTAGCCATCCTGTGCCTCATCCGCCTTCCATATCCACTGGGCGATGATCTGGCCTATGCCGGCACAGGAATTGTGCAGAGCGATGGCAAAGGGGATAGTCAAAAGGCTGGGAGTGTTGCACGTCACCCAATTCGTCATCGAGGGCGCGCAGGGGAAAGCCCCGGCAGCTGCGAGACACAGGCAGCCGTAACGCTGCGCGTACGCGTCGTGTGGCAGTAGTCCGGCGGTCAACCACCCCACTCCGCCAGCGGTAGAGGCTCCTGCGATATGCCAGCCCCTGGCGTCGAAATGGTCCGCCGAGTAGGAGAGCGCGATGGCCACGCAGAAACCGACGACCCACGGAGGGACGGTCATGAGCTGAGCCTGGACCGACTGGTAGCCGAGGCCGGACACGATAGTGGGAGCGAAGAACGTGAACGATCCCTGGAGGACCACGTTGGCGATCTGCTCACGGAGTCAGTGACCGCTCGTTTTGAGAAATATCGCCTGTCTTACGTATGCGAAGTAATGCGCGAGCATGCGGGGGCTGAAGAACGTCTCCACGATCTCCTTCCGGGTAGCATGTTCCCGGTTGTATCCGCCGCCTCGCTCTTTGAGCCTATCCTCGGCGAACCGCCTGTCTGACTCGCTCAACCACTTGTCGCGGGAAGGGTAATCCGGCATGATGAGGATCGTCGGCAGTACGCTTAGAATGGTGATGATGCCCTCGATTATGAAGAGCCAACGGAAGCCCTCCAGGCCCCCTGCTCCGTTCACATGGCCAATGCCGTATGCTATGGTGCCCCCGAACGCTCCGGCGAGGTTGCAGAAGGCAATCACCAGTGCGATACGGACGGCTCTCTCATTGTGGCGGTACCAGATCGTGATCACGTAGACGATACCTGCAGAAGCTGGTTAGTTGGGGCCCTGGCACAGATGCGAGCGAAAGGCTTACCAGGGAAGAAGCCAGCTTCGAACTGTGAGAGTTAGCGAATGCAGGTTCAAGACAAATAGCCGCTTGCATTGGCAAGGATGGGAGGAAGTCAGTAGTCCGGCGACTCTCGCCCCCCTTTTCCGACCATACACGTACAGCAGCTTCTCAGCGGATGAAAAGTGAGTTTAGGTGTTCATAGGCAACCACTCCCCTGTAACCATACTGCAATTGAATTATGCCACTCACCACTCCGATCATGAGCCGCAATGCCAGAATGGTAGCATAATTCTGGACACCGGCAAATCCTATGGTAACAGCACCCCAGCAGCCGCTGTATCTCTCCGTATTAGCCTTCGTACCAGGAGGTCGGAGCCATTTTATGTCACCCGAATAATCCCCAACAGGGGCGGGCCTTGACTTACAGTAGAAGAGCAAGCCAGAGCGACGGCCGCACATAATGCTTCATGACCCAGTTAGACGGGACCTCGAAGACGGCATACGCCACGGAGAACAGAGTGAGCGTGATGGCGTAACCCTGGGACGTCATCCCGGTCTGCGTCATCAGGTCGTCGCCCGTCTCCTGGTTGAGAATGCGGGCATTGCCGATGTTGCCGCGGTCGAGGAAGTTCAGCAGGTAGAGCCAGCAGCATAACGGGAGGAGTCGGAGGTCGAGCTTCCGGTTCAAGCGTCTGTTGCGCTTCCGGTCAAGCTCTGCGTTGCTGTTTTCCATAGATACCTCCCCGTGCTCCTACGTTAAGTCAAGATCCACTTGTCTTTCTTCTACGGGGCAGGAGGACGAGGGCGAAGACGAACCCTGATTAGGTCAGTCTCGAGGTGTTCTACGGGCGCTGGTTTCTCCGTCATTGTGAGGGATATTTTGGGAAGACTATGGACGACTGCTCGTTAACGAGTAGCCTACGTCTGCTGGCCCAACCATTGCGGTTAAAAAACGAGGGCACAGCGGGATAGGGGGTCGCTTTTATAATACAAGCAGAATACGCAGTCGAAACTAGCTTCAAGTGCCGATCCCACGGTGGCATGGCGGCCACCCAATAGGAGACTAGGAGAAAATGACGATCCTTCTCCGCACGACTTCTCCATGCTATTCCCCAGATCTAATCCGCTTTTCAACGAACTATGCTTGGTTGCAGGGATACTAGGCGCGGGAGTGGACGAACTAAAGCGAAACTACGTTTATAGTAACTCTCCAACCTGCGGAGTGCTCCACTAATCGGAAGTACCTATCTCACAACCCATTATGAAGTTAATGAGTGGCCCGTCATTATCAGGCCGAGCCTCCTACAGTATTATTATAGCATTTCAACTGAAGGAACAAATAGGGCTACTGTATGCAAGTTGCCAAAAACTGCAGTTAACCCCCTCGGGTTATTCTAGATCGAGCAACTATGTGAGACAGGTTCTATATCATTGTTCCGCTAGGTTCTAGTCCGACTTGTGTCTCAAACCTGCGAGCCTCCCGATGTACTTGTGAAAGCTAACACCGGCTCACCAAGCCCCGATGAGACCGTTTGTAGACAAAGACCTTGGCAAATACTTTAAAGCAACAAAGCCAATACCACTATGTTATGGACGCTTACGTCTTTGTATGCCATTACAATGCTGTACAACGAAAACGGCATCCGGGAACTCGAACAATGGACTCCGTGGACAAGCGGCATGCCCTGGCGATAGCGGATCATACTTAAACGCCGCCGCGTTCGTAGTGACTTTTCCAAATGAAACTCTATCTTTTGCACGTACGATGCCCTTAATAATATCAGTGGCACGAGCGACATTATTAATAATTCGAAGGAAGATCCCCGCGACCGAGTCGTCGACAGTATGGCGAACCTCCGCTATGATGAGGATGGTTTAGAGGTATCTGGGGACAAAAAGGTTACCAACAACTTTGACAGACGGTTCGAGGCCGAGCAAAGGACTAAGGATATCATCTATCCCCCTCGGAACAGGAAGCGCATCGCGCCTCATCCTGGCCTAGGCGCGGATCACCCTCAGCCTAGCTCGGCTTTGGGGTTTCTACCGTATACCGACAAGGAGAGAGAATCTTTTCCCAATGAATACTTTCATAAGGATGGAGATCTCAAACCATACACCAAGGCTTTTAAGCGCTTAAATCTCCCGAAGCCGGACAGACCTCGAAACAGAAGTCGATGGTACGATGTCGCCTACTCCCGAAGCCTCAACAATAAAGCCCGTGACGCTCTCAACAGCATGAAGGGCAGTGAATGGCTCAACCGATCCGAACTCGAAGTAGGTCTGCGTCTTGCCACCCGGCACGACCAGGTATGGGTCCCTCCTGAGATCAATTTCTGGTCGAGCCCCAAGAACACCGAACAACTCAGCTGGTCCGGCAATCAGAAGGCGGCATACAAATCGCACAACTTCCTCGTGATTCCATGCAACACCCAACCGGGCGACGAAAATGGGATGCACTGGCAGCTGGTCATCTTCGACAAGAAGAGGAAGATGGTCTACTTCGCCGACTCGATGTACAACCCGAGCAAGGAAGTCGAAGAACAAGCCGACAAGCAAGTCGTCAACGAAGCCATCATCAACCTGCGGCACCTGCTCATCCGAAAGGGTATCGGCGACCCCGGCGTCCTGCAAGGGGTCCGCATGTATCCCGGGAAACAGCCCGAGTACTGGGAGTGCGGGTATGTGGTAATCGAGGCGGCCCGCGCTTTCGTCCAGGAGGACGGCTTGTTGAATTGGCAGCACTCCAAGTTATATAGGGCAATCCCCGTGAAAGACCGCATGAGGGCCCTAATAAGAAACATCGAACGCTGGTCCCGCATCGGCTACCGAGACCACCATGACCTAAATAAATCTCCGAGCGGAGGCGAAGACGCCGAGGCAAAACCCGCTGCGACCGCGAAACCAAAGAGCATCGAAAAACCAAGACCGCAAACGCCGAGCAGCAGCAAAGATGAAGAGGCCAAGGTACGGCCCCCTTCAAAGGCAAAACCTACGAGTCTCCGAAAACCAAGACTACCGACGCCGAGCAGTAAAGGCGAAGACACCAAGGTACGACCCGTTTCGAACACGAAACACAAGACCCTCGACCAAAGAAAGCCGCGATTTACCAGGAGCAGCAAAGGCGAGGATCCCAAGGTCCAACAACCCCCTGCGACCGCCAATAACCATGGCCTGGATAAGCTAAAACTACCCGCTAAACAGGAGTCCACTCCGGCTCCCGACAAGGGTCCCAATGGGTATCCCAGCCTCACCATCAAGGGCCCGAACGATATTCCTAACGCGAGCCTCCGCGCCTCCGTGGCCCGCGTGGTGACGCAGTGCATAGCTTTCAAGCAACCAGTGACCTATCAGGCCGCTTATGACGTGCTAGCGGTGGCGGAGGGCAACGAGGAGGAAGCCGTGGAGATCATCAGGACGGCTGGCAGGGCCGGGGATGACGATGTTATGGAGATGCCTTTCGTCGATCTGGTAACGCCTCCTAGAAAGCCCGCCACCATCCATCCAGCAACGCCCCAAAAGCCTAAGCGGGGCAGGGATGAGGATACAGACGGTGGCCGCGAAGCCAAGAAGCGATACGCACCTCCGAAGCCGACTCGGAAGGGCAAGACTCCCAACAACTTGGAGCACAGACGGCCATCGTCCGTCAAGACGCAGGAATCGGCACCGGTGAGGTCGCCGTGGATGTCGTGGCATTCAGCAGCATCGTCGCAGGCGGGCAGACCGCGGGCAGCGGGCTCGTCCCCAGCAGACGCGTTAGAGGCCTTCTTAGACTCACTGGAGAAGAACGGTTTGGTGTACTTGCCCGAGAAAACGGGGGTACACTCTGATTCTGAGGCGGGGCCCGTTCGTATCCAGAAATTGGTCCAGTCCCTTCGGCGTAAGGCAGTAAGGAAAAACGAAAAGTGGCGTGATCATAGCGTGCAATTCTTATACGACATGCTGCGGAAGGGATGGGGTGTGGATGGCGCTCTGGAAATGCTCGAAAGAATGGGCTGAACTCAGGAAGATAGGATGAGATAGGTAGTTTCTTGGTTTCTGGGTTTCCTCTTCTTTAATACGATTACAGCCCACGACTCGAACGGTATACACCCATCATACGTTGTGATTAGTAGCTGTTCCAAGCTCACGTGACTGGTGGGCGAGCATATGATTTTCAAGCGATAAGTACTCTTGACTGAGCGCTCGGTTCGCGTGGGACGTAATGTTACCTTACGCTCACGCAGACCCAAAAGTGAAGCGTCTAAGTTGTTCATCTTGGTCTCTGGATCGCATCAAGGCGATTCCCTTTAATTAACAGGCGGTCCTAGAACGTATAAGCGAGTTCGCTTTATGGCCGGTGATGATATTATGGGGCGTTCTACTGGACTTACCAGCAAGCTGTCCCACCCGAACCAGCTCAAAATCCACGCTATCGTCGTCATACCGCCTTGCCAAACGACTTGCTTGACCGAAGGCCTTAAGAGTTCGCTTACTACGTTTCTCGCGTACTTGTCCGCATCCATATAAGAACCAGCCTCCAACATCTTGCGCTCCTCGATGAACTCCCTCAGCGGCGCGTAGAGGCTCCCCTGAGGCAGCTTGACAGGCGGCACGTTGTTGAACAGATCGGTCCGCACGCCGCCCGTCTTGAGCGTGACGACGCGGACTCCAAGCGGCGCAAGCTCCGTCCTCAGCGTCGCCCCCAGGACCTCGACGGCAGCCTTTGATGCGTTGTACGCGGCCAGGAAGGGTGGGCGCAGGACGCTGTTGATACTGGCGAGGTTCGCGACGACGGCGTCCCCGTCCCCGTCGGCGGCGGCGGCGAGCAGCAGCGGTAGGAACGCCCGCGTGACGGCCCACACGCCGAGGACGTTGACATCGAAGACGTGGCGCGCATCGTCAATATCCGTGTCCGCGAACGGCGAGATGTGCAGCACACCGGCGGCGTTGACGAGCACGTGCAGGCGCCCGCCAGTGGCCGCGCCGACGCGTGCCACGGCGCCCTCGACAGACGCCTGTGACGTCACGTCCATGACCACGGTCTCCATGCCGAGGTCGTCGCGGAACCCCGCGAGCAGCGGCTCCGACAGCCCCGAGGCGAAGACCCGGTGGCCCCGCAGCTGGAACTCCCTGGCGAGCGCGCCGCCGATGCCGTTAGGTCCGCAGCCGGTGATGAGGACGTTCTTTTGCGGGGGCATGACCGGCGGTTCTGGGAATGCGTGGACGTTAAAAGCGGAGAAAGTATATTCATAGCGAGGTTGAGATAATCGGGAGTTAACTACTTACAGGCTACACAAGGTGGACGAAAAGAACCAGGCCGACATGCTTGAATTGTGAATAGCTCTTGCTCTAAAAATAACTAACTCACTTGGCGGTTCCCCCCACTTCTTGCATGTACATGTCTGACGAGAGAGACACTGTAGAAACTCAGCATAAAGAGGCAAGCGGTGCTGGAAAGTCTGTCGTAATAACCCAAGGTACCTTCCTTGTTGAATTTGAATACGGAATTACAGAATACCTTGTGGCGTTCCTGCCACCTAGGTAGGTATATCGGCCTTTTAGTACCAAAAACTGAGCACTTCATGTAATATTTGACAGCTAATTTCGCCTTAAAAACCTTTCCCAAATGCGGCCGGGTAACGCTGCAGTTATCAACAAGCCGTACCTATTGATAATGATGCGTGGTTCTCAATCTCTTCCCTGTCCTCCGTAATCCTCTAGCTTAATTCGGTTAAGGGTAGAGTGCTAGGCGGTATCAAGCTTTGTTGATTCTAGACCCTGCTGTCCATGAGTCTATACGTACTTCCTACACACGTCTCAAAAACAAAGCTGCCAGCAAGGGGGCAGGAGGTACAGGTGGAGCCAAATAGTGAGTTGATCTTCGCTATTTTGGCTCAACTTGGGTGGAGAAATGCTTTGTTTTATTTAAGCATTTATGCTTTCGGCAGCAGCTCTTAGTAGCATGCATGAGAGAGATGGATTCAGCACTACGGCGCCTCCGTGAAATGCGGACCGCCCGGAATCGTCTGCCAAGAAGGTCATATCCGCGGTTCCGCAAAAACGCAAATTATTTAGCAGAGACTATACCAGTTTTAGCGGGAACTCTTGTTTCAACGAGGCTTAGGGCGGTGGATAAATATAGTAGCTACCACGAGGAGAGCATTATGAAACAATGACTAACTTGTCAATATCACTCTCGTTCTTATCCAGCCAAATCCGGGGTATGCATGTCCAGTGAATCCATGGACCCCCGTGATTGGGCACCGCTCGATTCTGCAGGCACACAATTATCCCGTGCGGGGGGTTCGAGGTGGTAAGCCACGGGTCGATGTGATGGATGGTTGGCCTGAAGCAGCAACGGATTTGATCTAGCAAGCTCCCCTTTCCCTTTATGCCTGTGCCAACGTCGAACAACGCCTAAGAGCCATGCAGGTACACACACAGAGGTCGCATTCCGTACCAATAGTGATGTGCCGGTGTGATATTTACTAAAGTAGCATCGCATTGCATCATTTGCCCCATGAATGTCTAGAACTGACAAGCGGAAACTTTTATCAACTGGATCAGATTATGCACTAAGATGTACCCCACAATTCGGCATGTGCAATGCAATTTACCCACCCACGTGCGCAACAGATTGCCGACCTAGATACATGCAGTGCCTTTTACAGTTCAGCTTGCTGTCGTCTCCCCGTTTGGTTCTACAGCAACTACCGAGGGGTACTTGGGGAACAGATTCTCCCAACGGACAAATTGGGGACGATTATGATAAAGCCCAAGGTTGTTGTTGTAATTACGTACCGACTCGGCAGTGCGGATGAGATAGAACGTTTGCTTATCTGCCGCCCCACACTGCTAACTACATAGGTAGTTGTTTTTGGCTCCCTCCCCATCATCCATGCAACCCAGGGTTGCCCATTATTAGTTAGGCTCCTACACAGCAACCTGACTGTAACCCTCTGGTTTTTCTTTTTCCAACTCTTATCGAGGCTGAGCAATTGATCAATCACTAATCGTGGCGGAGATTCTCTTTCAAAACCGTTACGCGCATCTAACCCAACAGAAGGTGAGTTATTGGTTGCTTGGTAAGCCTAGATGGATAATCGAAACAATAATCTCTCTGCGAAGAAGATTTTCAGACCCTGAAGTCGAAGCTCTTTTCCTCGCTAACTTAGCCCTGTATAGATTGCTATACTTATTATACCCTGATTATAAGATAACCACTTCGTACATTGTGTAAGATAATAATACCGTTTGCTCATGATTGAACAACAGGGTTCAGTCGAGCTAGCAATCCGTAACCGGCAAAAGTGGACCTTCTAACATTGTGACAAAAGTTCGCCTTAAAATTGCCATCTCCAGCTTTCCCGGGGTCCAGATTCTATTACGCATCATGTACCAACATTTGCCTTTTACTCCGTACGCTTGTAGGCCGCTCGACGGATTCTACGTCTTTCAATTCGAATCCCCCCTTTTCTTCATCTTCTTCGCTTGTGTTTCACATAATATTTTAAAATACGACGGCGGTCCATAGCTTGATCCTGTGCACAAGCAGAACAAGTCGAAGATCATCATCCCTCGCCACTCCCTTTACCGTCCAGCATTCCGATCCTTCCTTCCGGCGCTCAGATACCCCGCCAGCTCCGGCTCTCCCTTTCGAGTCTCTCCCTTTCGAGTCTCCCTTTATAAATCGGAAACCCCGAGGAGGCCTTCTTCGTTTCGATACTGCCTTTCCATTGGGTAGGCCTTCGCATTTCTGTGTTCAATATAGACACAAAGGGTCGACCGTGCTCCGATCCACCCGAGCTCTATCGACATCATCTTCGTAATTAATAGAGAACGTTTCGTTCTAAATTGGTACGAGCAAGACGCCCGCCAGACGCGATGCACAACACGACGACATCCCCGAACCCGCAACCGCCGGTGCCGATATCCATCACCATCTGCGGCGATGGCGGCTGCGGCAAGTCGTCCATCACCCTGCGTCTGGTCCGCTCGCAGTGGACGTCCGAGTACGACCCGACCATCGAGGACAGCTACAGCATCACGCGCCGCGTCGACGGCACCACGTACCACCTGAGCCTGACGGACACGGCGGGGCAGGAGGAGTACCGCGGCATGTGGGCGTCGTCCAATCTCGGCGCCGACGCCTTCCTGCTCGTCTACGACATCACCTCGCGCGACAGCCTCGACGCCCTGCAGTACTTCAACGACCTCATCGACATGGAGGCCGAGACACGCCTCGACAACGCCACGCGCGCCCACCGCGCCGGCCTCGCCCCCGACAAGAGCCACCAGTACTATGGGGGAGGCGGGCCCCGCACCATCCCGCCCTTCAAGATCGTCGCCGGCAACAAGTGCGATCTCTCCGAGTCGCGCCAGGTGTCCGCCGCTCAGGGCCTCGACTGGGCCCGCAAGCACGGCTGCGGCTTCATGGAGACGAGCGCCCGCCTCGAGGTCAACATCGAGGAGACCTTCGCCCTCATCGTGCGTCGCGTCGCCGAGGGCAGGCGCCTCGCCGAGATGGGCGTCCTCGACAACACTGAGATGGACCGCCGCGGCGTCACCAAGCCGCTGACGCCCCTCGGCGGTAGAGGTGGCGACGGCGACGGCGAGGGCGAGGGCGACGAGGAAAAGAGGGGCGTCGGCCAGAGGGGCCCGAGGCTCGGCGACGGCCAGAGGCTCGGCAGGGGGAAGGATGGCTTCTGGAGGAGTCTGCGGTGTTGGTAGCGACGCATCTGCCAGGGCGGCCCGTTCAGTGGCTATTAGTCTTTGTGGGGTGTTCCGGGTAATGGAGGGAGCACTTCTCCGTCCCCGAAGACGGACGGAAAAGGGAGGAACCTGGGAAGAAAGCGTTTTGATGATTCTTACGAGCCATGACTGTTGTTGAGCTCTGCGAATGACTTTTTATCCTCGTCTGAGTGTTGTTTGCTTTGGGATCAAGCTATTGTCAAAGCCAGCGCGGGGGCTGCGGGCGGGGGGGGGGGGGTTTGGTTTTGCAAGAGATAATGATAA